>WYDF02000015.1:77552-111746 GCA_009867245.2 Adranes taylori
ACTATATATCTACATCATAAATATCAAAGCACATTGACATTTGGCGCCATCTGCAAAAATGGCGGCCAATTCAAATTATGCCATTACTTTTGCGCCACCTGTTACAACTGCAAATTACAAAAAAAAGAAGACACAAAAATAACAAAACCCAACAAGCCCAAAAAACTTCCTATATTACTAGAGTATATATTTCTGGCTCTTGGTTCACAATCAGATATTGTAATACGACCGTAGCATCTGTGGTTCATGGTGTTATGTGACTTAGTAGCACTTGCCTTTTCTAACCTATACCCTACCGAGAATGTATACTTCTGTCTTGTGGTTCACTGTCAGTCTTAGTCACGCAGTGACAAGTAAGATCTGTTGTTCGTAGTGTTACTTGTATATGGTACTTTCCTGGGATTCCTAACTTCTCTGTTATTCATATTGTGTGATTGAAAATTACCCTACCGCTGTATTGTTGTTAGCCTGTAGAGCCTGTTAGCCATAAGAACATATTTTCGAAGGCCGTTTTTTATTCTGTAAATAATTAAGATAACAATAAGTGAAAAATAAAATGTGATTCCGATGGTGAGTTTACTATAAATTAAATATATACTTATATATAGGAGACAAACCGGTAGCAAGTTTTAGGCCATTAAATTCTTTAATGTTCTTCCAATACATATTAAAGATATGTCCATGGATAATTACTCAAGGACTATAAATGACTATCTATGGAGGCGGTGTTTCTTTTTGCAGTAGTCATTGTCAATGTGGACCTGATCATATTATTTACTAATATTGTAAAATAAAGAAGTGTTTTTTGTGACATTGCTAGACTCGACAATTGCGCGCGAGAGAGTCTGTTACAACGTGAAAAGTCAAATAAAATGTATAAACAGTGAATAATAAACAATACAATAAATTTACGTCACGAAATGTTCTAAAAGTGAGAGACCGACAGATTGACTCATATACAGATGAATTTAAGCCTAGTAAATATTTTAAGAAACGTTAAATTAGATCTGTGGAATAACGTGTACACATAAGTACAGCTAGATTAGTACAGGTAGTATTCAAATAAGTATAGGTAATGATAAATTATAAGAGAAGGCACAAAAAAATAAAAGCCCTAAAATAGAAATAAAGATACAACTAAAAAAACATACAAACTATAACAAAACAAAAACATTTAAATAAACGAAATAATTTAAACGCAGCACAAGGAAACTGATTAGAAGATAAATCATCCATCAAGAACACGAAATAAATTAACCTTATATAAACTATATAATAAAATTTCTGACTTCTGATATATAGAGTCTATTCATAGTCATAGAGAGTCTATCATATATGAGAGATATATAAAACTTATGATATATAAGATAAGGTAGAGATAAGGGATCACAAGTTTTTTTTTATTATTATTAAATACTAAAAAGTCGCTTACTCAAAGTACATGCAGTCTGTCCATTTCCCGCATAACCATCTCCACATATACAAACTGGCCGATGCAATTGAACTCGACATTCTGAATTTGATCCACATGTACTTGGAGATTCAGTACATGGATTTCTGCATTGCAAATTAATACAAGACTTATCATTCGGGCAGTCTGAATCTTGAGTGCATTCTGGTCTAGGAACTAAAATAAAAAATCCTTTGTATTTATTTTATGTAACGATTGGATTCCTTTACCTTCAATAGGTTGTAATTTACATTCAATTTCGGGTACTCCAACTAATCCAGTTGGACAGCTGCATATTGCTTTGTGATTAATAGCCTGACATACCGCGTTTAAGCCACAGGCTTCACGACAAGGATCTCTACATTTTTGTGCATAACAAGCCCTAAAATACGAAATGTAATTTAAAAATTGTTATACAGCAAAAGCTTGATAACGCTTTAGAAGATGAAGTTCTAAATTTTCCATTAACTCACCTATCTCTTGGACAATCCTGATTAATGACACATTCGGGATAAATACATGTAGCGGCATTATTGACAACACGGCATTGACCATTTGGTTGACATGGTGATGGATGGCATGGATCGATTGGTGGCTGTGGTACTGGTTCTCGTGATTTCGCTACGCAAAGAGTGAAAGGATCACCTACCAGCGGCGGTGGACAACTACATACCTAAATGAAAAAAATACAGTTGACATTTCATTCTCTTTACATTATATTCTACGTTCTAAAATCTATATAAGTTATATAAATTAATATTCCTAAATATCAGGTATATAAACACATATTTAAAAAATTTAAAAAATAACATACTTTTTATTACTCAATAAAAAAATTTATACTAATATCTTACCGGACTATGATTGATAACATTACAAATAGCAGCAAAACCACACGTTCCTGGACATGGATCCACACATTTCATGTCGACACACGCACGATCACGGGCACAATCTGCACTGATCGTGCATTCTGGCCGACATCCGGAACCTAGAGGTTGACCGAAGAATCCGGGCAGACATTCGCACACCGCGCTACGACCATCAGGTGTTTTACGACATACCGTATTGAAGCCGCATGGTGATGGTGAACATGGATCTCTTACAGCTGGTTCTTCTAAAAAAAAACCAGTGGAATTTGAATTTGAATTGTGAAGAAAAAGAAGAATAAGAACAACAAACAGGAAAAAGAAATCAACAAGTTGAAGTTTATTAACAAGTTGAACTCTTATCTATAAAGTCAAAATTATGAATTTTTTAGCAAGAACAAATAGGAAAAGTCATTATAACTATTTAATTGTTATATTTTTGATATTCATTATTCATAGTTCAATTCTGAACATTTTCTGAAATCATTTCTTTTATTTTAATTTCTTCGAGTAACATCTGCTGCCGCTGACTTCAAGGAATCATGAAGGTCATTGAAGAAACTTGTTCTGATCACTCTTTTGATACTAATGAAGGTGACTGTGATTATGAAGGAATTTCATTAATTCCTTAACGTTTCAACTAGGAAGAGTTAGATGTCAACCTATCAAAAGAAGCTTCTGAATTACTGGGTACTAGGTTGAACGACAAAAATTTTCCGGAACAAGAGGTACAACAGGAAAGAGTCTGGTGCCCTTCTTTCAAGAAGATAATTTTGTACTTTGTCACAAAAATAAAGGACTCCAGGAAAATATTGGTCTTGCGCCTATTTATTGGCAGCTCAAAGCAAATTTTAAAAGGGTTCTACACAACAGGAACAAATATCGTACAATACCAATTGCTACTCAACGAAAAGAAAGAAGAATGTAACACCGCAGCTTTGATCTCGGTGAAGATAAAGTATCATGCCATCAATGGGTGATTTGTCTGGACCTAAAAATGGTAAACTTTCTCCTTGATCAGCAAAGTGGCTGCAGTAAATATCCTTGCTTCTTGTGCCTCTGGAATAGCAGCGACAAAACATACCACTGGGTTAGAAAATAATGGCCTGAGACAAAACATGGACGCTGGAGAAAAGAATGCCATTAACGACTCGATCCCTTAATTGAACTAGAGAAAATCATATTTCCTGCACTTCATATCAAGGTAGGAGTTATGAAACAGTTTGTAAAGGCTCTTGCCTGAAAAAATTAACGGAAAAAGTACGGAAAAAATTAGAGCAAGAATATTTGACAGAGCACAAGTAAAACAACTTATTAAGGATCATGTCTTCGTATATTCAATGAATGAGGCTGATAGGAAAGCCTGGACTTCATTTGTTGCTGTTGTCGTAAACTTTCTGAGAAAAAACGTAAAGCTAAAAATTATGTTGAACTGGTAAACGAGATACTTAACAGTTTCAAATTCTTTAGGTGTAACATGAGTATTAAGGTGCACTATTTACAACGCCACTTAGACGTTGTAAATAGCTTTTTTTCTGAAAATTTAGGAGAAACTAGATCTTCTTTTTCTAGATCTCACTTTTTAAACATTCCATCAATAACAATAGATCCCACTTTTTAAACATTCAATCAATAAGTAATAAAATAGAAACGCTCGACACTATCAGAAGAAGAAGAAGACATCCGGGCAATATGCCTTGCAGAGGACTGGCTCCACAAACAATTATACCCTATATAATATAAGAAATCACAAACAAGCTTGAAATGTACTGTAAATTTATATAAATTATAGGAATAAAAAAATATGGTGCCTGATGAGCGTCAAACAACCAAAAATATAAGCAAGTGGAGATGTCATTCATGTTTGGGGAAAAGTGAGGTTAGAAAGCCCGCTACCATAACAACCAACCACCATGAAGAGGAAACAACAGGGTTTTCAAGGCTTTCTTTTCTCGCAGCAGAAAAGATATGTGAAAATGTCTTGGCAACCATCGCACATGGAACGATCAAATAGTTAAGATATTTAATTCAAGAACAACAGCAAAAGATTGATTCTCTCTTAAAAGAAGTCAAACTGCTAAAAAGCAACTCAATATCTATCGTAGATCTTACCAATGCATTGAAACTACAAGATAGCACTCTACTTTCAGCAATACACTAGAAATTAACAAAAATTTACCAAACATCCAAACAGTAGTCTCTGATAAAAGACAAGTTATTAGCAATGAAACAAATATTAAAGAGGTGAACACCCAGACAAGTATAACCTCACAAGAGAATATGAATTAGAATACACATGAAAGTTACCAAACTGAAATTAATTCAAATGCACGCGAAAACTCAATAGTTGCAACTGAACCTTCAACTAGTTATGCAAGCAAGAAGAACATCACCAGAAATATCAAACAGCACTACCAGATACGCTACCAGATCCAAGAAAACCCAATACAGGTACACCATTCCTAATGAAGATCGCATAACACAGGAATAAATCAATTCAAAAACAACATTTAAAGATGCATTACTGAAAACTAATCAAGTAAATAAATAAAAAGCGCCAGGCCACCAGCAAATCACATTGAATAGATTACCCAGCAAGAAAAATGCGGAAGAGAAAACACATTACAGTAAACCTACGGGGCACGATAAAAATGTGGACTTACCAAATTATACAGAAAACAAAAATCCTACCACAAGTAATGAATAATGAAGAAGATACCACAAGTAATGAAGAAGATGAAAGTTGTAAAGTTGTTTCAAGAAAACACAAGAAAACCAGCCTAAATAAAAACAATATAAAAGGTTCAGCAGTGTATGAAGATGGATTCAAATTATCCAATGGAACTTTAATAAAGAAAGCATGGTTACATATTAAAGGTCTAAGACTAGATATAACTGCAGATCAGTTAAAAAACCACTTAAATAACAAATATAACAGAACCGAGTTTGAATGTGAAAAAATAATAGATAGACACGAAAAACCAACATTTGCCTTTTTTTATGTTGTAGCGGTATTCTTGGAATTAGAGAAACTTCAGAATCCAAACCATTGGGAAACAGATATTACCATAAGTCGCTATAATTTTTTTATCATGGATCAGAGGATAAAAGTGCGGAAGAGTAAACCATAAATAACCCCAAAGGAAAAATTGTAAAAAACATACGACAGAATATCACTATTCTGTATATAAATATCCAAAGCTTAAGGAACAAAATACATCTCCTGGAGTCACATCTCAACAAATCAATTGGCAACCAAATAAAAATTTTATGCTTAACTGAACTTCCATTTCTTGAATAAAGAAGCCGCGGCAATTAAATTGGATAATTTCAAGGTAATAGACAACTTCTCAAGAAATGTCTACATTCACGGGGGTGTAATGATCTTAGCAAAGGATGATATGAACTCTGAAAAAATTGAACTTCCTTTAAACCTAAACTGTGAAAAGCAATTCGAAAATGCAGGAATTTCGCTACCAGGTTTAAATACTATTATAATAACCATATACAGATCTCCAAATGGAGATTTAAATATTTTTTATAATAACATAGAAATTCTGCTATATTATATAAAAAGTAAAATACTAAACACCAATATCTATATTCTAGGAGACTTTAATGTCTTGTTCACCAATAAGTCAGATACAAATGCAAGTGACCTATATAATTATTTAGGCAGCTACGGCTTTTATAAACTTGTAGAATTCCCAACAAGACAAAGATATTGCATCTACAATGTCTTTACAAACAATTTTTGTGGACTCGACGTCTCTCGGGTGGACCTGGCCATGTCGGACCACTTTGGTATATCACTTCAAATATGCCCTCAGGAGGACACAATTGAAAGTAAAATCATTCGCCCCATTAATTCAGCAGGTAAAATAATATTGTACAACTTACTCAATCTTGTAAATTGGGATCAAACTCAAGGCAGCATACATGCGTAGGATAAATTCAAAAGATTTCATGACATATTCATAAATAATTACTACGCAGCATTTCTGGAGAAAAAGATAAAATATAAATTATCCAAGAGTAATAAAATCGAATGGTACACCCCTGAACTTGAAAATATGAGAGGAATACTGCATCTTATAAAAGCCGCTTATGATAAAGCGAAAACTGAAGTATACTTGGATATAAACTACAAAAACAAATATAATGATGCCATAAAAAACGCTAAACTAAATGTAAATACTAAATTCATCAAAAATTCAAGTAATCAAATAAAATCTAAGTGGCATGTAATAAATTCCGAAAGAAGCACACTAAAGGCATGCGACTCCTGCAATATAGATGTCAACGAACTCAATGATTTCTTTGCCAATATCGCAAACCAACTATTGCACACACTCCCGGCAACTAACAAAAGTAAAAGCGTCAGTTTGATAAGATCCTACTTTTCAGACCGTGAACAGTGTGTTAAGGCTGACGGTGAAGTATCACAGTGGCCCTATATGGAGCATGGAATACCCCAGGGTTCTATACAAGGACCTTGTTATTCCTAGTCTTCATAAATGATCTCCCCAGATCTGTTGGCGCAGAATCTATTTTATTTGCTGATGACACAACGATTCTGACAAAATCAGATACGGTGTCCGAGGCGTGTAACAAATGCAGGGAGGCAATGGCCAATACAGAAAATTGGTTCAACACTAATAAACTAACATTAAATAGTACGAAATGTACGGCACTTATTTTTACCTTAAAGGGTTTGGTGGAATTTCAAACTGCTAACAGTACTAAATTCCTGGGACTAGTTCTAGACGACTCCCTCTTATGGTCAGAAGGACACTACTTAGCTAAGCGACTTGTAACTTCTATCTTCAAAATAACCTCGCAGGTACCGTGTCTGAAGCAACGTTAAAAACAACTTACTATACTATGTGTCATAGCCATCTTAGTTATGGTGTATTGCTGTGGGGGCATTCGTCTATCAGACACCGTCTTTTCAGTCTCCAGAGAAAAGCAATAAGAATCGTTGCAAATCTTGGATTCCGTGATGATTGTAGGCAAACATTTAGTCAACTAGAGATTTTAACATTGCCTTCTCTCTACATCCTAGAATGTGTGTGTCACTTGTTCAATAACTTGGAAAGTTATCCAGAACATGTACATAACTTAAACAACACTATAAAACAAATATTGCATTAACCAGCAACAGATTATGCAGAACGCAAGATAGTACAAGGTACTGGGCTATACAATTCTACAATCATCTGGCCCATTGAGTTAAATGTCTCGACTATAAAGAATTTAAAACAACGGTCAAGAAATTCCTTTTACGGAAAGCACTGTATTGTCATAAGGGATTCCTAAACCTAAAGGAGTGGTCTGATGAGGATTGGTCTACCTGACAGTGTAACGAGAACACATATGTCATACTTGCACAAAATTATTATCTATA
Source organism: Adranes taylori (assembly GCA_009867245.2). NCBI lineage: Eukaryota > Metazoa > Arthropoda > Insecta > Coleoptera > Staphylinidae > Adranes > Adranes taylori. Next base: position 85,279 of record WYDF02000015.1, read on the forward strand.
TTATTACCTATGTGAGTATTTTGCTATTGTATAGTATATCATCATCATGTTATTATTATTATTATTATTATTCATATTATATTTCCTGACTTATGTAACTTGTGATTAGCACCAATAAATGATTTGATTTAGACCTATAAAACAGAATGGAGGGGTCACACGTATACATATAACGAAACCTATAAATAAGGGAGAACATATAACAGGAAATTCAATTGAAATACAATATGAACAAACGGCATTGGTACATCCTTAACGTATCTAACAAAAACTTATAAACCCAATACAACCTTAGCCCTAGCCGGCGACTTCAATGTGAACCTCCTCTCCAACGAAAGAGAAACAAGAAAAAATTGATAAATATACTCCATACATTTTGTCTCAAACAAACCATACACGAGCCAACAAAGCTGCAACATATGCATAGATAACATATTTGTGAGTAATAACAAACATCCACACCCCAAAATAACCTCATATTCAATAAGTGACCATAAACCAATCATAATTGAGATAATGAACAACAATAGGAATCAAGAGCAAACAAAGAATAGGAGGAGAAATATGAACAAACATAATATTAGCAAGTTTCATAACCTGCTAGAAAGGCGGACTGGAATAAAATATACGAGAATGTGGACCAAGAGTTTGACAGCTTCCTAAAAATATACCTAAATTAGTTTAAAGAAGCGTTCCCACTGCAGAAAATAAATAAACAAATGCAAACAACCGAACAAAAGAAGAAAAAGCAAACCTGCTGTTGATGACTGCACTGCAAGAGAGCTTTGGTAATGATGAAACGGTTAAATTACTAGATAAATACAGAACACGGTGTAATGCACTAGGCGAAGAAACGGCGAAAAGGAGAAATATAGATAGGATAATGAAAGCAGACAATAAATCTAAGACCAAACGGCCAATAGTGAACGATGCTACGCAGAGAAACAACAAAGAAACATCCGATGAAAAATCAAGTAGCGAACAGTTCAGCAACTTGTGGCAGAAGAGCTGCTAAAGAATATAACCCATAGAAATCTGTCAGAAGACATTGACCCAGGCATGGAGATACCGTCAATATATTTCTTTCCTACAAAGGAGAATGAAGTTCCCCAAACAATAAAAAACATTAAGGACAAAGAATGTACAGATGTATATGAACTATCATCGAAGATAGTGCAAGTCACGAGCGACATAATATTCAAACACCTAGCAAGCATCTGTAACGAATGCTTTTTAAAGAGAACATTTCCAGAAGGAATGAAAAAAGCAAAGTACATCCGATCTTCAAAAAAGGAGATTTCTGACAAGTGTAAACTATAGACCAGTTGCAATCGTACCTATCTTTGCCAAAGTATTTCAAAAACTAATATACCACCTAAGTATCGATGCATTCCTGAGGAAACATAGGTTATGCAACGAGAAACTATTCGGCTTTCAGAGAGGACAAAACACTACTCAGCGATGGTATCATTAATGAAGAATCTTAGATGGTATATAGAATATTAGATGACCACCAAACTTGTGTATCCACAATGTGCGATCTAACAAAGGCATTTGATCTAGGCATACGAGGAACACCAAAAATCTAATAAATTCCTACTTGGAACACGTGGTCGCAGTAAAGTGAATCCCAAACAATTAGAAGAGGAGTACCACAGGGCTCAATCCTTGGCCGATTTTTTTCTTAGTGTATATAAATGACCTTCCGTGGAAATGGTTTAAAGAAAATGAACTATTACTAAATAAACAAAAAATGGTACCAATAGATTATGTTATGGACAAAAACATCAGTTCTCAGAAGACCGTGACCAATTTGGAATTGGAATTGGAGACTCAAGGTTGACCTGGAGACCACAGATGGATAAAATGTAGAAGACTTTGTTAAAAATATTATTGGCAATAAGAAGAATGGCAACAACAGGGGGTTCGAAGTAGCAATGGCCCCCTACTTCTCTATGTTTTAAGCGACATTGGCCTATGGCATTGACATCTGAGGCCACTCAGCACATATAAAAGAAATTGTGCTAATCCAGAAGAGAGCAGTACGAGCATTGGAAGGCAACACAAGAAAGATATCGTGCAGACCACTCTTCATAAAATACAAAATTTCGACAGCATCAGCTCTATATATCTATAATGTCACCAAAGAAATACGCAAGGCAGCTGGGTCTAAAAAGGAAAGGGAAAACATCCACACCTACAATACAAAGAACAAGACTAAATTGGAGTTTCTAAACATACGTTTAATGGTGTCTGAATATCTCCTCCGTAGGGGATACTCAACGTAGAACATGTGTCCTGAAAGCTGGATGTTACTAAGTCAGATGGAATTTAACAAGAAACTAAAGAACTATCTACGGAACCATCCAATATATGACAAGAAAGAAGCGAGAGGCATATTTTAACCAAACATATGTTACGATTAGTTGTATTAAAGTTTATTACTATCGAATCAAATTGACATGTTGACTTAAGCTGTACAGTTGTAATAAAGCTATCTATCTATCTATTAATCCCATCTAAAATCGAGGAAAAATTTCATTAACCCACTTAAAACCTTTCTTCAATCAAATATTATTGATAAAAGTAAGCAGATTTTCGTATCAGGCATCGTTGATATTATTACAGCATCTGAATAAGGTTAATCACTGCGTTAAGTTTAACTGTTTATAGTAAAACAATCGATACTGTAAATCATGACCATTAGTCTGTGCATTTTGAATCATTAAATTTGTTCTGCATGGCAAATCATATGTGGTGTTGTTCCACAGGACAAGAAAATGTTATAATTTACACGAACTATATCATATTCTAAAATTTTGGTTACTTAATTTATAAGCGGACGATACTCAAATTTTAACTATGACTTGAACCTAACAATTTTTATTTGGCTATCCACAGGATCAACAAAGATCTTGCTGCAATGTTTAATATTTTTAACTAAACATTCTTTGAATTTTAACCCTGTGAAAACTGTAAAAAAATGAGTAACAAAGCTATTTGCCGAATACTGCAACCCCTGATTGAAATAAAACTAGATTCCGTCATTATTAAATTCTCTTCTAATGCTAAAAATCTGAGAAAAGAGATGGAAAATTTGTTCAGATTTCATTAAAATTAAGTGGAAGTATTCTATAAAAACATAAAACTGAGAAATCACTAAAATAACTATTACTCTTTCCAAATGAAGCAATGATTTCTTTTTACCTTTCGGTATAAGATGACAAATCCGGAAAGCATCACCACTATATCCGGGTGGACACGTACATATTGGGACGTGGTTCGTAACATCACAAGCAGCACCAATTCCACAAGTGCCCGGACATGGGTCCTGACATTTATTGCGGATACAGGCGCGATTCATCGGACAATCTGAGCTGGCAACACATTCTGGTCGGCAAGCTTCATATGGATTACCCCTGAAAAGAAAAATACGGACATGTTTTTATCACATTGATAAACATTAGACAATGTCACATTATCTAGAACTGGTTAATTTGGTTGATCGGTAGTTATTGACGTATTTAAAAGAACTGTAATAAATCACCAGTTATTTATTTCTTTTAAAATACGTAAAAAGTTTCACTTTCATTGTTAATCTGTATCGCCAATTCTGTACACCAATAACTTGATTTTTTTACAAGCTATCGAACATAACTATACTTGCGTAGAATATGAAAGTCTATATGAAAGTCTATATTTTGTACGGAAATTTTATGATACGCCCTCTAACTTTTACAGGAAGAGTATCATGGCCACTAGTCTATAGTAACATTGGGGGTGTGGCGTATTATTCAAGCAATATTTTGGGGTTGTTACGATCTGGTCTTGAAAACTGAACTTAGAAGATAATATCTATCTATCTAGTCAATATATACTTTCAATACGTTTAACGCAGAAGAAGAAGCAAATTCAGAACCAGATTCCTCAAAGTTGGTTTTAAATTGTTATCATCCATTTTTAATACGGCATTTTTAATACACGAAATTTAATAAATAGAGGAGATAGAAAGTTTAATATAAACACATTTGGCGTACCCGAACGTTAAAAACGACGTGATAAATTATGAGCAAATATTTAGCATGCCCATAGTCTAAATATTATTTCATATTAACTCGTTATCTTCATTCTTTGCTACTAGCAGCAGATGCCTTAAAAGTATAGTCCTCTAGTCTAGGGCTTAGTTAATGACTTACTTCGAAAACAATTTAAATAATCTCTTAATAATAAACTTTACCTTCTAGACTTTATCTGGACCAAAAGACTATTTTATTGCTATAAGATATTTCTTGGTATAATTTTTGTATAAATTTTGTAACAAAATAGAGGTGAAACTATATACTACAACCTACTATATCTACAACCTACAACTATATATCTACAACCTGAAACTATATATCTACAATAGTTGTATATGTAATAAACGAACGGAAATATAGACTATGCAATTGCACTAGAAATTATTGTCACCGAGAGCTCTATATTACTTAGGCAATACAATTTGACCCGAAAGGCACGTTCGAAAAAGAAGGATGGTCTTACATACATTAAAAATGTAATTAAACTAATGAAAATGCGTATTTGTATCTTATAAAGATGTGATTACAATATAACACTAAGTTCAGTCACATGTTACAACATGTGACTCGAAAATGATTCAGTCACATGTTACAACATGTGTGTTAGTGTTATATTGTAATCACATCTTTATAAGATACAAATACATACATGTAGGTAGAACAAAATTATTTCCACTTCGCGTTAAATGTTCAAATGAATATTTTCATTAATTGTTATTATAAAAGTATAAATTATTTTAGGGATAAATCTGAGACGAAACACCGTATATATTTGACAGATGAGGAACTTGCTTAACTTTTAGAAGTAAGTTTAGATGATATTGAGAATGTTCCAGAAAAAGAGTGACATTGAAGAAGAAATACTGGATGAAAGTAGCCATGAAAGTTGCTCTGAACTAAGTTGTGATAGAGATGAATATATTGTAGACACAGATGAGGATTTTATTGCTAGAGACAAAGTAACAAAAACTGTACCAAATTAACAATTGTACCTGGTAACACGAGCGTATCTCGCGATATTGAAAATGAACTTGGCGGTTTCTTCAAAATATTTTCAATGGATATAATAGACCAAATTATGCTATGTCCAAATATTAAAACCTATACAATAAAGATGTAGGTAAATATGAAATCATGGCATTTGTTGATTTATTGATATTATCTGGTGTCAAAAAAGGTCAATCAGCTCACGTTTTAGAACTATGGGCTATTGATGGAACAGAAATAGATATTTGTGTGTAAATGATCTATAAAAGATGTTTATTTATATTATATGTTATCAGATTCGATAATATACTAATTACAAATAAAAGTCTCGAAAATTATTAGTAGATTTTTGTTCGAAAGATTTACAGGAAGCTGGCAAAAATCCTACTATCTTAGCGAAAATGACCGTTGATGAGATGTTGGTACCATTTAGGGGTCATTGTAGTGTTATACAATATATACCCAACAAACCCGCGAAGTATGGAATCAAAGTTTTTGATTTGTGTGATGCAAAAACATTTTATACTCACACTATAGAAGTTTACTCTGGAAAGCAGGCCAGTAACAACAGACATAGTTCAGATATTAATTGCTAAAGTCAAAGGCACAGATATAAATTTGATATGTGATAATTGGTGTTCCAGTTTTCCTCTAGCGTTGTCACTATTGAAAGACAAAATTACATTTTTGAGCACACTAAGAAAAAATAAAAAGAGATACCTCATAAATTTTTACCGAACAATGAAAGAGAAATAAAATCTACTTTGTTTGGGTTAAAAAAAATTATGATAGCTTTTTTTATGGCGAAAAAGAAGAAAACATACTTCTAACTACTATGCATAATATTGCAAATGTAAATGATGATAACGCAGAACTGATTCATGATTATAATGATACAAAGGGTGGAGTTGACCAGTTGTGTGGAAATTATTCCGTTTCGAGAAGAACAAATAGATGGCCCTTATGTTTATTTTTTCAATTAATTAATATAGGTGGTATAAATTGCCAAATATTATTTGAAAATTCATAAAATACAGGCATTACAAGACGCTTATAACTAAAAAACATTTCACTTTCATCAATGAAACTCCACATTATAGATCGATTATCTTATGGAAAACTGTCAAGAGATGTATTTGTTTTCCTCGAAAACATTGCTGGAAAAACCAAAGATGTATTACAAACAATGATTTAAATTACTTTCTTATCTGAACTTAATAATAAATCTTCTTCATTATCACAATTCACACATAACAAATTCTTTTCCTTACTCTTCTGATAGTCAATGATATTTTCTTCTGTAAATCCAGCACAAATTATGTGGTACCATGTACTACATTTTATTGAATATTCCATACTGGTTTTGATTTGTTTATTGCAGTGGTTACAGATACTTTTTTTCTTTGACCTCGCCATTTACAGTTTTCTTCCGAATAACATACAACAACACAAAAAACGTTAAGTGTAGGCCATTTCTTGTTGCATCCACGTTCAATTATTCTAGGTTAGGTAAGTTTAATGAATTTAATTTGATTTTATGTAATTAAACACAATTTAGTGAGAACAAAATTGATTTTCATGTTTATCTAATGATTAATATTTCCGTATTACTATTTACAACCACTCAAGTTTTTTCTTCACTAGATAATCATAATAAACTATTGAAAAATATTAATTTATTTACGATGTGTTGTAGCCTGGACCCACATTAAGCGGACCCCATATTAGTGAATAGTTAAATATAATAATATACGTTAGCCGTGTTTGGTATAGTTTCTATTTTTATTACAAAATTTACTATATTTAAAAAGATATACTTTTAAACAAATGCATTATTTATTTGTATTACGGTTCTACGTACTTTTTAAAAAATAATCGTGATCTACAAAATACACCATGCGCCCAATTGCGATTCAATTTAGTATGCGCCTAATTAAGGGTTAAATCCCATGATACTCTTCAGTGACTCTGGTTGTGCGTTGTGTAAATGCAATCCTTACGGATATAGCATTTTTTACTTTGCTCTATTCGCCGGTCTCTTCGTTAGGAAATGTATTTCTTTTCTTGCATTATACTGGTGGACCTCAATCTTGCTAATCATTTTTTTGTTCATTGTCTATTAGTCCGAATTTGCCTTATGTGTCACTTTCATTGATATGCTTTCTTAGTTCTACTAAGTTTAGTAACGATGGGTTGATAAATGGGGGTGTCTTAACCCATGTTGTATATGCCTTTATTATTTTATTTTGTCTTCTATGTAAATGTTTAGTCAAAATACATATAAAATGCATTTCGTAGACTGATCGTACGAAAATTTAATACATATAGTTATTTGTTCTTTGAAATTTCACGCCTCGCTAGTGTCGTGAACTAAACATCGGACGGAAATTGGGAGAGCCAGGTTTGATTCCCGGGTGAGGTACAAATGATTAATTTATATCTAATTAACGTCAAAATATATCTAGTGAACATATACTCACGAAACACCCATTCTATTTATCTTGCAACCCAACATAAGGCATGAAATCAGAAATTAATATATAAATAAGTACAAAACAAGACCAGCAGTGACACCTGTCGGATGACACGAACACCATGTGTTTATGAATAAGGTTCGAAACTGTAAAAATGCTTGTTTATATAAAATACATTTCGTAGATTGATTGTACGAAAATTTAATACATCTAAAGTCATTTGTTCTTTAAAAATTCACATCCTCTCTAGTGTACTGGACTAAACACCCAACCGGAAATTGGGAGAGCCGGGTTCGTTTCCCGGGTGAGGTAAAAAAATTTCAAAGACACAAATGATTATATTAATTTCTATTTATTTATGTCAATATATACCGCGTGGCCATTTACTCATAAAACATCCATTCTTTCTGTAAATGTTTAGTTGCGATTTATTTCGAAGTGCCCAATATATATTCATGTAGATTATTTTTTAATCTTCCCATGAGGTATCCATATGTTCCTATTTTTGATATTAGGCCATTTGTGTGTTCTTTCCAATTTAAATTACTATCAATCTTCAGTTTTAAGTAAGTAACCAATTTTACTTCCTTGATTGTGTCATTTTTATTTTCACATTGATGTTACGTGGTCGACTCATCTCATGATAATAAGATGAGTTTTGTCTTCATTTATAGTTAAATTTAACGTATTTGCATCCCTGCTTTCGTAGAACAATGCTAAATCATCTGCATACATCAGGCATTTTCCATGTAGTTGGTATCAGTGGAGATCTCAGTATGAACAGGAATGGTCTTAATATGAAACCTTGCGGTACTCCATATTCCATTGTTTGTTTCTCACCGATTCGTTTACCTACTACTGCGTACTGCTATCTTCTACTGAGATATGAGTTTATGAGTTTCCATGCTTTACCACGTAGTCCTATGTCTTTTAGTTTCTCACTCATTGGTTCGTATTCTATGATGTGAAATGCTTTGCTGAAATCTAAGAAAATCCCTGTCAAACATTCGTTTTTGACTAATTTATTCGCGAGGAACTAATTTATTCGCGAATACTCAATTTAAATGAGACTAAAGTGGCAGCGTACGTTTGCTGTATGACGTGGAACAACATGATGGAGTGGAACAACAATAGTGTTATTGTCTCTACAATAATGCGAATATGTGCGATTTTAGCTATATTCCATACATTTAGAAATTTTCGTCTTTTCATCGCTTCATTTATAAGTTGTGTCATAACTGGTATTAGATCAAAAGTTGTTAATGTTGGTTTTATTCTATCACTCAGTTCTTTTAATGTTCTTCCAATTTCTTGCTCATTACCATTGATATTCGTTTTCATTTTCTAAAACACTTCATGTTTTTCTTAAAAAGTTTCATTAATAAAAAGATTGTGATTATATAGTTTCGGATATACTTAACCATTCGTAATATTGTTGAGATATGCTTGAAAGTCAAAGAAATTGATACTCCAAGAGAATAGTGGTTGTAAGAGATTGTAAGCTTATCCTTTGCAGAGGTTGCTTGAAAACGTCACAAGCATATACGAAAATGATAAAGGAGATTAGTGTTCTGTACCAACAACAATTCACACACACAACTAGCTTCCATTTTATTTTTTATGGGAGTGACAATTATGGATGGTTTATATACACTGTATGCGAGCGTGATAAATAGGAGGTTGGAAAAAAAAAAAAAGGATGAAAAGAATTCTATCGCACACGCAGAATGGATTTAGGGGACGGCGGACAGCATCGTAACTATTACTTATATTATGAATAGGGAGATTGCGAAAGAAGGAAGTTGTACCTCCTATTTGTAGACTTGAAAGCGGTGTTTGATGGAATTGTGGGAGAGAATGGAGAATGTAGGAATTTCGAGATCAATGATAAAGATGATTAAGGGATTGTATGAGGGTATGAAAGTAAGGTCGAGAGTGAATGAAAGGACATCTGAATGGTTTGAGACCAAAAGGGGAGTGAGACAGGGTTGCCCACTAAGTGCTTATCTATTCAACATATACTTGTCAGATTTGGAAGGTGTGTTGGAGAATGGACAAGCGGGGAGGGGGGTATTGGCAGTACAAAAATGTGGTCTCTTAAATATGCGGATGATATAGTATGTATGGCGAATGAAAGGCAAGAGATGATAGAAATGATTGGGATAGTGAAGGGATATATGAATAGAAGAGGATTGGAAGTGAATGTGGAAAAAGAAAAAAATAATGGTGGTTAAGAAGGGAGGGCGGGAAAGTAGAAAGGATGTATTTGAAATAGGGGGTCAGAGGATTGAAAGTAAAGAAATATAAATATTTAGGTTACGTATTGCCACTGAATGGATCAAGTAAGGAACACGTGGAGATGGTGACGAAGAAGGCAAAGGGATGAGGATGGTATGGGAGAGAAAGTTTGGGGAGTTAGTGAGAATGAGGTTGAAACTTATGGACGTGTGTCAGAATAGTGTAATGTTGTACGAAGCGGAAGTATGGGCGGTAGATGAAAGAGGGAGGGTGGAAAGAGTGCAGGTTGGATGTGTGAAAAGGATACTGGGATTGGATAGAAACACTAGAAATGAGATAGTAATGCAGGTGATTGGAAAACTTTAATGTTGGATAAGTGGAGTGAAAAAATGGTGAAGTTTGAGGAGAAAGTATGGAAAGATGAAGGGAAAAGGTTGGTTAAAGAAGTGTACATTGAGGGAATGCTGAATGATGGTGATGTGAATGAATTGATTAAGTGTAGAAAAAAGGTGAATATGAGGATTGGATGGTCGACGGATAGATGGGTTGAGAAGATGATTGGAGGTAGGGAGATGTTGAGTGAGATCATAGAAAAGATGAGGGATGTGGAAAGGCAAGAGAGATATAGAAGAATAAATGAAAGCACGTATAATAGTAAATATATGTGGATTATGGATGAGGAGGGTATGGCTAAGTATTTAGCATCAGGAATAAGTATGGAAGAAAAAAGAATGATTGGAAGGTTTACATGTGGCATTGAGGAGGGAGGAAATAAGTATTGGATGAATGAGAAAGATAAATTGTGTAGCATCTGTGGGAAGAAAAAAAGAAAAATGGATTCATTGGATTAATGAATGTGAGGGGATTGAATGGAGTGAGAAAGAAAAGGAGTTACGGGAAAACTGGAGAGTAAGTTCGGGAAAAGAGGGGAAGGGGTTAGATATAATGAAAAGAATTAAGTATGAAAGAAGTAAAAGAAGGTAAATAGGGTAGGTTAGAAATAAGAAGAGATATAATGAAAATAAGGAGGAGACAGGTAATAGCGAATATAGAAGAAGAATGAATAGAGGAGGTGTGAAAGGAAAAAATATAAGAAAAAATGATGTGAGGCATGTAAGAGATTTAAGGAAGGAGTGTAAGAATAAAAGAAGTTGGATGAATGTGAAGAACGGTGTACGGGAGAAGTTGTGGAAGAAGGGAGGTGTGATAAGGATTGGCGGGAGAGGAAGTGAAAGAAGGAAGGGATGAATGATGTATGGGGAGATTAGTTAGGGGTAAGGGAAATAGCCTTTCCTTCTCATTGAATATGTTTCTGTTTCTATTTTGAGTTTTTTTTAATGTTTGAATTATTGTTATTGTCAGGTTGTTAAGTGTTTATATGCCAATAAAGGTTGATTTATTTATTTTATTAGACATGACCAACTTGTCAGATGAAATAGTTAACACAATATTTGATCTTCTACCTATCAAATTCAAACAAAACTTATTTAAATTCAACAACCAGCTGTTCTCACAATAAGATGGCTTGACAATTAATTCTCTTTCCCCTTTATTTGCAGATATTTTCATGAATCACCTAGAAACTAAATTTCTAGAAACTAACAATACTGATTCGGAAGGGATAGTGTTCTGGGTTCGTTATGTTTGTCAAAAAACTGTATCAAAAATTTGTAGTTTTTTGACAAATTCAAAAAACTAAAAACTCAATAAAATCTGAAACCTTAGCCCACATCACATTATAAACTCCAAACAAAATACAAGATATTTTCCCTGTCCTTTTGTGGCCCCGTTTCATATAAACTACATAACCTCCTCAAAAAACAAAACCACCATTTTTTTTCCAATCATAATTATTTTAAAAAAGCCATAGTTAAAAACAAGGATAAGATTGAGAATGCAGATCAAAATAGAGTTTATAAACTCGAATGTTCTTGTGGTGCTGATTATATAAGGCAGTCAGGCAGGTCGAAAATTCAAAGTGCGCAGCAATGAACACTAAGTGCAATGAAATAAAAGAGAATTCCAACTTTGACAAGCACATCAACGAAACGGGCCACAGTTTTGACCAAAATCAATTTTTTCAGAAGTTCTAGAAATAATTAATTTCCAGGCACATGAATTCTTTAGAAATTTACCTATCACTAAATAGTAGGTTCACATATATTATCACATACAATAAATCAAGTTCGACTGCTTTAAATTCATATAGATTAGTCAAATAAATTAGGCAAATAGATTAGTCAATAGAATAATTTTGACTTATACTAACAATAATCAACTGTATTAAGTCAATTAAGTAGATTTAACTGTAGATTAATGTAAATGTTTCAAATATCAAACACAGGTGGCAGTTCATGCCATAATCTTAAATTTAGTTATCATTATAATATGTAACTAGAAACATCTCCTTCTGAGGATGACGACTGTGTAGCTGAAAGTATACTTTAAGGAATAAGTTTTTTAAAATCTAGTGGATTAGACAAGTAACTTTGTTTTATTATTATTGTTAAAATGGAACATACACGATCTCAACCAACTATATAATATTAAATAGTTTGTCTGGTTAATTAAATAAAAATTTACTAACCTGTATTCAGGCTGACATTCACATATCGCTCTATCACTGCCTGTCTCGACCCTACAACGTGCGTTAGGTCCACATGGCGATGGATAGCATGGATCTGTTTTAGCTGGCGGAGGTGTTATCGGAGGTGCTAAACGTATTTAAACAAAATATGTTAGATTTTGAATAAAGACAAATTTGTTCTTGTATTACACTAATTTCCTACCATACCGCATATCACAAATATAATTCATGCCTTAACATAATATATGAAAAGTGAGATAAAATGAAATGAAAATTGTAAATAACACATACATAAGATAGAAAAGTATAGAATGACAGATTAGATACAATACAAGTATGAAGTAAACACATCGTACAAAAGATATGTCAAATAAAATTGATAGGAAATAAATAGAAAAATTCGTGAACGGACCCCCCACCACATCCTTAATAATACTGAAAGTCAGACGTTTTACTGTATTCTGCATAAGCCTTATACAAGAACCGCATTTAATTCTAAATTGTCATCTATTTAATTGGTTCATTGTAATCTTACAACTAGTCCAGTAATATAACATTCAAACACCAACAGGATCGCGAATGTCAATTTAAATGGCACACAATTTTCTGAACATTTAAGATTTCTGCAAAGTGTTGTAAAAATGATTGCGAAAACGTATTATAAGAAAATCTGTTTACTATACGGTAAAACTACGACAAGCTTCAAAAATAATCTTGAAACATAAAACCTAGATCTTTCATATTCTTATATGTACTATATACATATATTGTTGACAAGTCAACAGATGTGATACTCGAAAATGAGTGATAAGAACTGAGTGAATTACAAATTATGTACGTAATTATACATACACATGAGTTAAATAAAAAGAGAATTAATATTTTTATAAACATGTTCATTCCTGATGTTTGGTTCACTCTGAAACAGAAACTTACTTTTCAATTTTTTAACTAAATAATATTATAATAATAATCACTAACGTTCATGCAATATCTGTAAATTCGACTATTAATTTTATATTGTTTATTTTATTTATTACGGTATAAATGTATGTTTATAAAATTTATTTAATTTCGATATAATATTTAATTAAAAGTTTATTTTAAAATTATGCGAATGTCACTTCTTATTATGATATTTTTAATTCTTTTATTATTATTTCATTTATTATTGAAGTCTTATACGCATTTAAGAGAATAGTACTAGCGATAAAACGTAGTGGTAAACAATTCCGGAATACAAAAATTCTTAAAATTCAATAATTCATTATACCTGATTTACCTGTTTAAGTAATCGTGAAACATCTATTTAAAGAAAAATAGGTAACTATTTAAAGAATAATAACAATTTAAAATCTAAGTGTTATTATTCAGTAACACCAAATATTCAACTCTAATACTTTCTGTTTTCCCTGTTTGACGGTGATCTGAAATATAAAACAAATCTGACAAGAAAAGTCGTAAGTAAACCTTTTCAACCAGATCAATTAAATGCAATAATTCAACGTGATTGTAATCACATTAACAGTTAAAATCACATTTAAAGTGGTGAACTCAAATATTTTCTATAAAAAATATACACTTGTTATTCTTACGTGGTATAGGTCTGCAAGCTGTAAATGGATCTCCCTCCATTCCCACGGGACATACGCAATTCGGTATATGTCGTACAACATTGCATTCTGCATTCAAGCCGCAAGATCCGGGACAAGGATCAGCACAGCGTAGATTCAAGCACGCCAATGGTGGGGCACAATCTGAATTCGATACGCATTCGGGTCGACAAGTCGGCGGAGAACCAATATAATTTGGTAAACAACTGCAAGATGGTGAGATGCTGCCTTCACGTACCTGACATATCGAATTCGGACCGCATGGAGATGGTTTACAAGGATCTTCGGCTGGGATTTCAATAGGACGTGGACGTTCCTCAGCTAAAATTAACAACATTCAATCAAAATCATTTGAAATGGAAAAACCATTGTAACAATGCATGTTACTTGGGCGTAAATTACTAAATACAATCAATAATTATGCGAATATGTATCTGCTAACGTACGCGTACTTAGGTAAGCCGTGCAATATGCCTATTGCGTGTTGGTTACCGAGCGAAGAATCAGGAAATCGAGACGCTCGCTTTTTCGTTACTCGCCACTGGTAGGAAGAATGGGAATTGCATTAGGACTATCTAAATTAGATGGAACGCGTTGTGTGTGTACATATATATATACGCCCGCGCTTCGCTGCTAAGTAAACCGGCATTACGTTTTATTGATTACAGGCATTGGGAGAAGCGCGCTTGTAACTTGCTGTTGCACACACATCACACACCGCTGTGTGGATGTGTGTAACCTTTATGAGAAGGAAACTAAAGTGTGGTTTCAACCGATGAACATCACACAGAGTAAAATTTTAAGTGACGACGTTGACTATAAATAGAGGGATTTTCATTAGTTTTAAAGCGATTTTGTCTATTGTCTATTTCTTATTTATATCGTCGGCCTATTTCCGTCACCGACGCGGTTTTAACGTCGCGCCTCAGCCCGTACGACGCTGATAGATAGGGTATCAGATAATTTCGTCTTTACCAACCTTTATTAATTAACTTGTAAAGAGATCTTTACAGTGCGTACCAACCCGCACACACTGGACCGAAGTTTTACATCTACCCCTATAGATGTGCATGATAAATTATAGTTACCTTCCTCCTATAATTACTGACCTCGTTACGTGAGTTCCCTAGATTCGATCAACAACGCAAACTATAGCTTGCGCTGGGGATCGAACCCGGGACACTGCGGTGGCAGTCATGCATCTTAACCACATCGCTACGACGTCGGCTAAAGCGATTTTTATTTAACAATTTTTTTATTGACTTTTAATTTTGCCATTTATATTTCTTTCTTTGTTATTTTATTTTGAATTTCCTATTGAACACCAAAAGTCCTATATTATAAAGTGTTAATGCGATTTCATTTAATAAGCTTTTAGAAACGTTTCAACTGCACACAAGAACACAAACTTCTGGACTACTTACGTACTTAGCTGCCCGTACCCTCAGCGAGTCCACTGAGGGCGAGGTACAAAAGAGCAGTTCCTACGTGCGGTTTCACGTTAAACTGAGCTGGCGCCCGAGACTTATATTTCAGGAGATTTAAATTGTAATCCAAAATAATTTACAAGACGCACGAACTGTGAAATCGCTTGACTCTCCATTAGCAACGTCGCGAACAAAAGTCTGGCGCACCATATTTCATCATTACATACGATTACTTCAAAATTAGTACTACCTCTAAAAGATATAAACTTACGTATAGGATAACACCTAACAAATGGATCACCAGTGTTGCCCACAGCACAACTACATATTGGATTATGGTTGACCACTTGACAAATGGCTGCTAAGCCGCATGTTCCCGGGCATGGATCTAGACATTTCTCGTTCACACACGCTTGATTCAAAGGACATTCTGAACTTGTAACACATTCCGGTCGACAGTTTGGCGGAGAACTGATGAAGCCAGGTATACAAGAACAAACTGATTGACCATTGATTTCCCGGCACTGACTGTTTGGTCCACAAGGTGATGGCTCACATGGTTTACTTACGGGTGGAGGTGGAACTAAAAGTTAAAATTATTACAAATTATTACATTATTTGTTTTACATTACGTTTATAACTAATTTAAATTATTCTAGTGTGAAATAATATTTTCAATATAAACCATATTATATTCTTGATCCTATATCCTAGAATCGAACTTTATGGCACCCATTTCTACAAGTGAAGGTGAATGAACTTATATCTAAACAAAAAGTTTTATAGAAAGTCAAGCGCCAAGGGTCTGTTTCCCACGCTGCTTAACATTTATTCCGAATCTACATTCAAAGAAACACTTGAGTACTACCTCTTCGAGAATATCAACAAAATGGAGCTAGCTTGAATTGAACAGGCTTCTAGAATTTTCGCACACATGAGCAACTTTCTCACCAGACGCTACGTTAGACTTCCGCTCTGATATGACTAGAGCAGTGATTCTCAACCAAGGTACCGCAAGCATATCAAAAGGGTGTCGCGAGTTTTTCAAGATATTATCAAATAATTAATATTTTTGTTAAAGTAAGAATAAATTTTCTGGAAAGTATGTACACATGCTCAAATACTAAGTAGATTAAAGCATGTAAAAAATATATTGTATCTCACATTTTGTATTTGAGTGCCGTCACCGAAAAAAGGTTGATACCTATTGGACTAAAGTAACGGTTTTCCTATATGGATGCGAAAGTTGGTCTGGATGTGGAAAAATATATTGTAACGAGGAAATTTGTCCTCGTTCTGATTTAGTACCATGTTACACTTGATTCTTGTAAGCCATTTAAATAATTCTGCATGACTAGATTTTGTGAAATGTTGTATTACGTAAGTAGTTTGTTTGCTAGACGCTAGTGGGAAAAAAGGGAGTTATTTACGGGCAGTTTTACCGATGTAGCATGGTAGAAGGAGAAAGCACACATGTGCCGTGACGAGTTAGCTAGGGGGGACAAACAAATGAATAAAAGACACACAGCTCTCACTGAAGGAAACCGTCGGTAATAAGAAATTTTAAATTCCCTATCAGTCAGCATTTTGAAAATAAAATCATGAATTAAAATAAATTAAATTATGATTAAGCTCAAACAAAATCTTGATTAATTAACTGATAAAATAATCTTCACTAGTTCGGTATGGAAAATAGTACTGCTCAATATTTGATAAACAATTAATTCTTTCGTGTTTAATTCTTCACATAAAATAAATTTATACCACAAGTCCATTTAATGGAACAAAATTTAAATGAAATAATAAGGTAACGGTGTGTGATCTAAAATAAGTTTGTGATGGTAGGAACGACAAAACCAGTAAGTAAAATAATTGGGAAAATTATTTGACGAAACTTGAACACCATGTTTATTAATCTATTTGCACGTAGTAATTGATTACAAATATCATTTTATTTTATTACTTTAATTAGGCGTTATTTATATTGAATGTACAATAATTATTGTTTATTTGCATATAATCTTAACGAAATCATTATTAATACAATTAGTTGAAATTATGCATCTGTTTTATTCAAACAGCCTAGACAAAGACGATTGGTAGATGTTAGGGCTATGCGGCACTAAATACAATCAATAATTTAATTAACTAAATACAAATTGTAATTTAATTATAATTTTGGTTGACTGAGTCAGATAGAATTCAATACAGGCTGACAAGGTTAACAATTACTAAGTCTTGTGTTTAATGCTAGACAGTGGATAAAACTGGGGATTATAACGTCATTTCGTATTGTAATTATTGTACGAGATCCCGTGGAGGAGAATCGCTGCTTACCCCATTAAAAGGATTTTCTCCTCTCAGTCACGTTGAAAGCAAAATAATTCCCAAAATAGAACGTGACAATATATAAACTTTTAAAATATACCTCTACCAAAGGACAGTAAGCATTTTGTACTTGGAAAAATAGATAAGCACTGGAGCCCTAAACATGATGGGTAAACCTCAAATGGGTAAGCGCTAATGTCTTCAACTTGATAGGATATGTATTATAAGTTCTCAATATGATAAGCATATCTCGAGAGCTGATGAAAATGGTCAAGAAAAGGAAATTACAGTACAACGGAGTTAAAAAATTATTCGACTAAATTCTCCAGGCAATCAAGAGAGAAGGTTTAGAAGAAAAGCTGTGGGCGACACCAGTACTCATGAGTGAAAAATGTGCAAAAACGAGTCGCTCAAACATTAAGTGAGATCTTTCGAGCAATACAAAGCAGGTAGTATAGATGCATATATTTGTATTCAACATTTGCCTCGATACTATGCAAGAAAGTTTAGAAGATTAAAAGCCTATTAGGTTTCATATTAAAAGCCTATAAAGAAAGATATGTGCCAGGCTTAATTAATGAAAGTAAAGTATACAAAGAAGTATGGAATACAAGATCAGAAAGTCATGTTCTTAAAATATCTTTGATACAGTTTGATGTCTCACAATTTAGCTTATCCCTTGTTCTAATTAAATAAAGTCTAATTAAATAAGTGGCACAACCAACAGGATTCAAAAAATTTATTAAAAGAAAAGTAAATTTAATAGTAACGCGGACTTTCTACTGCACTCAAAATATACTTGGTGTTCTCCTATTCGCTGACGTACTCCAATGATGTGCATAAAGTCTGGCATTTCGTAGTACTAAAAGAAAATCTAGTCCTAGAAGATAATCAACTGACTGCAATCAATAAACCAAGAAATCCATAACACAGCAGATTATCATTAAAAAGGATGTAATTATGTGATCATCATCGTGGTATACATAATAATAATAATAATAAACGTCTTTATTCCGAACCAGTAAAGGAAAGTACAAAAGTGAGTAATTAGCATAATTAAATATATAATACTTATAGAAAAATACATTATAATACACTGTTCAATTACTGAGTCGAAATCCTTGGGCGTAGGATGTCTACTGTCTTAGTAAATGCGCATAGACCCGCTTAAATTTTTGACCCGTACTATTTAGGTTGTCGTTTGTCCTAAATAATGTTTCTAAAAAATTTAATTATTGCACTAAAAAGACAAGAAGCACAAACAGTAGTATATAACCACGCTTTCAACTTTCTCATTAAATAATTTATAACTCACATTTAAATTGTTATAAAATAAGACTTACCTTCAACTTTTCTGCATAAAACAAATGGGTCACCAGTAAAATCCTTTAAACACGAACACATAGGTATATGATTGACAACATTACATTCAGCATTTTGGCCACAAATTCCAGGACAAGGATCTCTACATTTATTCCTAATACAAGCTTGATTCCTATTGCAGTCACTATTAAGGACACATTCCGGACGACAACCTCTATAAGGATCACCTTGATATTCTGGTAAACAAGTGCATATGCCGTTGTTCGCACATTGAGCATTTGATCCACACGGTGATGGATTACAAGGATCTGTAGCCACTGGTTCCGGAGCTAAAATGTTATTTAATGTTGTAAACATAATGAAGCAAGAATATTTATTTCTGAATCTTACGTGGCGGCGGTTTAGGTTGACAATTCGTAAATGGATCCCCAATAAAACCTTCAATACATGTACATATCGGTGTATGATTGATGACTTTGCACTGGGCATTCGTTCCGCAAGATCCAGGACATGGATCAATACATTTTTCTCGGATACAGGCCGTAATAGCTGAACATTCCGCATTAATTGTACATTCGGGACGACAGTTGGGCGGATTACCAATATAGCCTGATAAACAGGAACATGAAGGTGCTCCTCCTATATCTCTACATTGCGAAAATGGTCCGCAAGGGGATGGCACGCAATAATTTATAACAACAGGTTGCGGTGGTTCTTTAGGCGGTGCTAAAATAAATAAAAAATGTTTTACACATCTACATACACTATATTATTGAATAAATCATGCATTTAAACAATTAACATTTAAGTCATTTACATGATAAATGAGCTGTTTATTTTGATAGTCCATCTATAAAAAATTAACAATTCTAGTTAATTCTTTAATTAAAGGCAATTTTCAGTTTCTGTACCTTGGTCATTTTTCAATATTACAACGAACTGCATTTCAGTCACTTTCAGAATAAAGGACTCAAATCTGGACTCAAAACGGACTAATCCGTTTTAATGTTACTCTAACTGCTTGCTTTTTAACTGAGAGCAATGATTTTAGGAAGTGATGAATTTGTGCTCCACATTTAGATTTATATAACTTGCGATGGGATATGAAGTCAAAAATACATTAAAACACATGAAATTCTAATAGATTTCATGCAAATGATTTTAATACTTCAAATATGCATGTTTTTATTATTATTTTTGCAATTTTGATATGACCGATATAGACCTATAATTTTCCATGTCATTAAACATGAGAAAGACTGTTGCTAGTTTTGGATGATTTTCTCCTATTTTAATTTTGATTTTCTCTCTATGAGTATTTTTTCCATTTAGATAGATAGATACATATATTATTACACAAAAGTGTTTACAAAGAATAAACTTAACTATAAAATAAAATTAATATTGCAGATACATTAGTTATATTACTATATTTATGCGCTTATTTACTTATTTAGATATTCCTCATAACTATAGAATGCTTCTTTAATTAGGAATTCTTTAAGTGCCCACAGAGTTTTTTTTTCCTGCTCTCTGCGCTGCCTAATTCTAATAATCTCTATTTGGATCTTTCCCAATTTAGTGGTCACAATCTTACATATTCCACTCGTTGCTGAAATTTAAATCCAAACGATTGGGTCGTCCACATATCGGAATTCTCTCCTATCAAAGAAAACTTCATCTTCCCAATTCTTTGAAGCCTTTTCCAATTATTCATTCTCCACAGATTAAAAAAAAAATCGGGGAGTATTGAGTGTTGGAGGAGGAAAGAGTATTGCTCCTCTAATGTAACTATGCTACGCCATTTTCCACTTTCTCCAATCTTTCTGCACATCTAGTGTAGCTGATGTAGTAGGTCATTAAAATTTCAGTGATAATATTGCCTGATCCAGACACCTTGTTATTGTTTAATTTACATATGTCCGCTACTATCTCGACTTTAATGTAAGAGGTTCCCAAATGCATTCCAAATTATTTTTGCTTTGCATGATTTTCACACTTAAAAAATTCTTTTTTCCTACCATATTAAACAAGTAGTGCAAATAAATAAAAGCAAAAGTGTTATTAAATATATGAGAAAGAACTTACGTGGTACAGGAATACATCTTATAAACGGATCTCCTGTATTACCAGTTAAACAAGAACAAATTGGACTATGATTGATAACCTCACATCGTGCATTCAAACCGCAAGTTCCCGGACAAGGATCAATACATTTTTGATTTACGCACGCTCTGTTTAGCGCGCAATCAGAGCTTACGACACATTCCGGCCTACAAGCGGGTGGGCTTCCGAAATAATTTGGCAAACAAGAACATATGGCTTGACCATTTAAATCTTTACATTGGCTGTTTGGTCCACATGGTGATGGTTGACAGGGATTTGATGGTTGTACAACAGCTAAAAGAATTTTTGTTTATTTTTTATTAGGTAAATGAAATTTCTTCATTAACTTACCTTCAGGTGGTGGAATGAGATTACAAAATTTAAACGGATCTCCAGTGTATCCACTCCTACAGATACAAGAAGGCAAGTGATTAATAACTTGACAATCAGCATTTTGCCCGCACGTTCCTGGGCATGGATCTCTGCACTTATTATTGATGCATGCTCTATTCGATGGACAGTCTGAATTTAATACACATTCAGGTCTGCAGCCCTCATACGGATTGCCAATATAATCTGGTAAACAAGTACATGAACCGGCATTGTTACGCTCCTTGCATACTGCGTTCGGACCACAAGGAGATGGAAAACAAGGATTAATCAAATCTGCTGGACGTGGCACAGTTACTTCCGGTAAATTACATCGCCTAAATGGATCTCCCACATATCCCGCGACGCAAGCACATTGCGGTGTATGACTAACGACTCGACATTCAGCGTTCTGACCACATGCACCTGGACAAGGATCTCGGCATTTCTGATTAATGCAAGCCAAATGATTCGCACATTCGGAATTACTAACACATTCTGGTCTACAATTTGGTGGAGCTCCAATGAAATTGGGACTGCAAATGCAAGATGGAGAATCACCCACAACTCGACATTCAGCATTTGGGCCGCAAGGTGATGGTTGGCATGGATCTTTAACGACAACTGGTTCCTCAGCTAAATAGAAAATAAAATATATTTGAAAATTTAGTAAGCAAATAAAATTACATAAATCGAATAATGTACTTTTTTCTTATTGTTAAGTAGAGAAAATTTGAATAAAATTTATTGAACTCAGAATAAATTTAGACAAAGGTACTTTACTTTTTCAGAAATTTCTAATTTAAAAAGAAATTAGTAAAAAGAAATTATATATAAATTAGTAATTTCTAATTTAAAAAGAAATTAGTATACGTATGACTTACGTATAGGCAAACATCGGACAAATGGATCACCAGAATATCTTGGTAAGCAACTACATATTGGATTGTGATTAACCACTTGACAATTTGTATTAATTCCACATGTTCCAGGACAAGGATCAATACATTTCTCATTGACACAAGCTTGATTTAATGGACATTCCGAACTTGTTACACATTCCGGTCGACAGGTTGGTGGGGTGCCTATGAAACCTGGTACACACGAACAAACAGCTTGACCGTTAATATCACGACATTGACTGTTTGGCCCGCATGGCGATGGATTGCATGGGTTTGTTTTAACTGGCGCTAAAAAATGTATAAACAATTATTAGATTTATTTAGTAAAAAAAGTGTTTATTGTCGATCAAACTATTTTGCATGTCGGAAAATATTAAATAGTACCAATTTGTACCAATAGTACCAATTTTGGACATAGTTGAAGATAAGACGTTTAACTTACGTGGGACAGGTGAACAAAGAACAAAAGCGTTTCCAGTAAATCCTTGTAGACAAGAACACATCGGTATATGATTGACAACATTACATTCGGCATTTTGACCACAAGTTCCAGAACAAGGATCTTTGCATTTGTTCCTAATACAAGCTTGATTTCTGTTACAGTCACTATTAAGGACACATTCCGGACGACAACCTCTATAAGGATCACCTTGATACTCCGTCAAACAGATGCATACGCCGTTATTACATTGAGTATTTGGTCCACAAGGCGACGGATTACAAGGATCTGTAGCGACTGGTTCTGGAGCTAAAATATCAACAACATATAAATTTCGAGAGAAAGAAATTATCCTTGATTCTTACGTGGTGGAGGCTTTGGCTGGCAATTAGTAAATGGATCTCCAATATAACCTTCAATACAAGTGCAAATCGGCGTATAATTGATTACATTGCACTGAGCATTCGTTCCGCATGAACCAGGACAAGGATCGACGCATTTTTCTCTGATGCATGCCAAACTACTTGTGCATTCCGGATTGATAGTACATTCCGGTCGACAATTTGGTGGACTTCCAAGATAACCAACCAGGCAGGAACACGATGGCGATCCACCAATATCTCTACATTGAGAAAACGGACCACATGGAGATGGTAAACAAGGATTTACAATAACAGGTTTTGGAGTTTCTGTTGGTGGTGCTACAAAAAACAATTCATTTAGTCGCATAGAAGTTATGAAAAAAAAATCTAAAACTGATAACCTTTCGAATTTTTAATATCTTCTATATTTATAATTTCTATTGGGCTAAAAACAAAATAATCATTGTTTTCTGAAAATATAAGTTTTAAAAAAAATTGTTCTAAAACAAAGTTACTAAAACTCATCAGGTAATCAGCTATTAAAAAATATTATTTAAATGTAAAAAAGCAAGTCTTACGTGGTATTGCAAAACATCTAGTAAATGGATCACCGGTAAAACCAGACTGACAAGAACATATCGGACTATGATTAATAACTTGGCACTGAGCATTTAGTGCACAAGTTCCTGGACATGGATCAATACATTTTTGATTAATACAAGCCTGATTTAATGGACATTCTGAGCTAACTGTACATTCTGGCCTACAGTTTGGAGGATTACCAATGTAACTTGGCAGGCAAGAGCAAACAACTTGTCCATTCATTTCACGGCATTGACTATTTGGACCACAAGGATATAGTTGACATGGATTTATCGGTTCTTGCTGAACAGCTACAATTAAATAGGATTAAATAATAACCGGCGTAATTTTATTAAAATGTAAACTTACGTTCTGGTGGTGGAATTACATTACAAAACCTAAACGGATCGCCAGTATATCCAGGTCTACATACGCATGATGGTAAATGATTAATTACTTGACAATCTGAATTTTGTCCACAAGTTCCCGGACAAGGATCTCTGCATTTATTATTTATGCAAGCCCTACTTGAAGGACAATCTGAATTCAGGACGCATTCTGGTCTACAACCTTCATAAGGATTACCAATATATTCCGGTAAACAAACGCAAGAGCCAGCGCCGTTTCGTTCTTGGCATACAGCGTTAGCGCCACAAGGTGAAGGTTGACATGGATTTAAAGTTTCGACCGGTTTTGGAGCTACAAAGTTAATAATCTCTTTTTATTGAGGTCATAAAAATAATTAATGTACTCAACATAAAAGATCAGAATTTCATGCTTCTATTAATTTTTATGTAGAAAATTGATACACATTTTCAGATGTAATACAGGTTTCCATTTGTTGTCATTTTCTAGGTTTTATACTTTCATTTTATATCACATCATATAACAGAAGTCATTAAATTTGACAACTAGAAGTTAATGTAAACGCACATGTTCGGACGAAGAAGCTATCACGTAATTGAGTTATTAATTTCTAAATATATTACCTTCTGGTTGACTACATCTAGTAAAGGGATCACCAACGTAATTTGGTAAGCACACACAATTCGGTGTATGACTGACTACACGACATTCCGCATTCCGTCCGCACGTGCCAGGACAAGGATCGCGACATTTCTGATTGATGCAAGCTAAATGATTGGCACACTCAGAATTACTAACACATTCCGGTCGGCAATTGGGCGGAGCACTAATAAATTCAGGTAGACAGGAACATGATGGCGAATCATTAACAACACGACATTGTGCATTCGGTCCGCATGGTGACGGTTGACATGGATCTTTGACAACTACTGGTTGTTCTTCTATAAAAATTAATATTGACAATTTTTGTAACAATTCCATTAAACATTATTTCAATGAATTCTTCAGAGAATCTCCAAAAAATATAACATACTACAGCAATGTCCGTTAATATTATAGCCCTGAGATTTGTCATCGTATTAATGCAGTTCTACTGTATATACTTTTTGTACAATTAATATTCAAGGATCATCTAATTTATTCAAGATGGCTAGATTCTTTGAAATATTTAGTGGTTTAAGGATGTTGGTTGTTACATGAGCTAGTTGCTAAATTCAAAAATTATTTAACATTTTGAGTATCAAGGAAACATAATTAGCATTGAGAATTATGACCACCGACGGCAAAAAACAATTCGATGACGCTAAATTATGTTAATATAAGGTAGCAGGCTGATTGCTTATATAATGCTGATTGGTTATATAATCGACAAAGATTATAGCGTATAGTACATCGCCGTTATCAGTAGGCATAGATGTGATTGGTAATTAGATAATAAGTAAAGAAAGCGTATTGTGCTGCGTTGTGTATGTGTTAGCAAAGAAAACAAAGTTCATTATACAAATATCAATTATGGCGTTAGTAATTGTTAGAGTAGGGTTAATAGGTAATTAGGTGAGAATATATTGGATGTAAGCAATTTACTAGAAGTAGGAAATAGTAGTTTGGAGGTAGAAATTATCGGGAAAATTAGTAGGTGTGAACGATAAAACGTTATGTAGAGCGCATAATTTTTTAGTTGAAAGTAAATCTCAAAATAAAAATTAGAAGGCGAATCTATGCCCGTCGTCGTGTCGAAGTAGTAAATAATTATCAATGTTAAAATAAATTTGTTAAATAAGTAAGTGAAATTGAGAGTAACCAAGTAATAAATAATTCGCAGTTGAAAGTGAATTCGAGAATAAAAATTAAAAGCGGAATCTCTACCGACGCGGCTCCGAATATCTGAAAGTAGTAGTAAATTGTAAAATTATTGTGTTTATAAATTGTGAATAAATAAACTAATTAGATAGTAGGTAATTAGATAGTACAGGGTAATTAGTATTAATTCAATGCAAGCAGTGTTCTCCTGGGTGGAATATAAAAATACAAGTAGCAAGATTTTATTGTCGAGTGTTGTGCAATCCTAATGCGTACATTTGCTCATGTACGTGTTTTGTTGTTTTATTCATTTTATTGAACTAAACTTATTGCGCATTTAATTATTCATGGTTATTTCATTTCTGTTAGTTAGTCTGATTGATGAGTTATTGACTATATTTTATTGAACTTAATGTCCAATACACTATCGTTAAGCTTATTCATGTTTTTATTTGTTCACGCCTGTTCCTATGAAAGATAGTGCTT
>WYDF02000015.1:111846-123818 GCA_009867245.2 Adranes taylori
TTAATGTCCAATACACTATCGTTAAGCTTATTCATGTTTTTATTTGTTCACGCCTGTTCCTATGAAAGATAGTGCTTGAAAAGGTATTTAGCCATCAGCTACACCCCTATAGATCAGCATCGAGCGAAATTACAAGCTATGTCCCTCCGTAGTAATTCGCCACGTTTCGTCTGATCCCAAGTATTTTGATATCAGACGTAATTTTGATTTTGGGACGTGATAGTCCCAAAATCAAAATTACATTTGTAGAAAAGCTGAACAAATATCACCTCTCCGCATGTTCATGTACCATATGTGTCTCTAATATCTGTTAGTTAAAGAATTCTGTTGATATGAGAATATGTGATCTTTAATTTAATTTCAAATAATAGAATAAATTAAATTACATTGAAATAAAATTGCATATTGTAATGAATTATAAGTTTTGCACAAAACGTAACTTACGTATCGCTAAACATCTTGTAAATGGATCGCCAGTGGATCGCGGTGGACAACTACAGACAGGATTATGATTGATAACTTGACATAAAGCACCTATGCCGCAAGTGCCAGGACATGGATCAATACATTTTTGATTAACACAAGCCTGATTAAGTGAACATTCCGAACTTGTAACACATTCAGGCCGACAAGTTGGTGGATTGCCAATGAAGCCGGGCACACAAGAACACACCGCTTGACCATTGATTTCACGACATTGGCTGTTGGGTCCGCATGGTGATGGATTGCATGGATTTGTTTTAACCGGTGCTAAAATATAATCTAGCAGGTAATAATTACCCTCAAAGAGCTCCATTATAATTATAAACGAAATTATCGCCAAAAAGTATGTTAAAGAAGAATTTTATCGATATGTTTTAGTTTTCTTTGCATATTTACTAATTTTCTTTTCTAATATTACATTTAAAACACTTACGTGGAATTGGCGAGCAAACAACAAACGCATTTCCGGTAAAATCTGGCAAGCAAGAGCACATTGGTATATGATTTACTACATTGCATTCAGCGTTTTGACCACATGTTCCAGGACAAGGATCAATACATTTATTTCTAATGCATGCTTGATTCCTGCTACAATCACTATTAAGCACACATTCCGGTCTACAGCCTCTATAGGGATCGCCTTGATACTCAGGTAAACAATTACAAACACCATTATTACATTGAGCATTTGATCCGCAAGGTGATGGATTACAAGGATCTGTAGCAACTGGCTCTGGAGCTACAAAAGAAAACAACATTCTGTAATTATACAAAAGTTTCTTCATAAATTATGAGAAGTATTTTAACGTAATAAATTGTAATTCAACTAAAACATTTTTGTGTTTTTTTTTTATTTTTGTTATATTTTAATGTTAAATTAATTCAAATTATAAGTAAGCTCATAAAAGTATTGAAACAATTAAATTCTTACGTGGTGGTGGTTTAACTCTGCAATTTGTAAATGGATCTCCGATATAACCTTCAATACATGTACAAATCGGAGTATGATTAATAACACTGCAATGGGCATTCGTTCCGCAAGACCCAGGACATGGATCAATGCATTTTTTTCGTATACAAGCCAAGTTACTGGCGCATTCCGGATTAATAGTACATTCAGGTCGACAATTTGGTGAACTTCCGATGTATCCAGGATTACATGAGCAAGATGGTGCACCACCTATATCTCTACATTGTGAAAATGGTCCGCAAGGAGTCGGTACACACGGATTTAGAACCACTGGCACAGAAACATCTTGCGGTGGTGCTAAATAATATTGATTAACATTCCATAAATCAAAGTATAAGAAAGTATTGAAATGAAAATATGTGAATTTGATATATTTTGGAGTTAATTTAAGTTATTTAGACATCTGGAGTTATATGGACATAAATAATTCATTGTATTAAAGTACTGAATTAAATGAAGCTAAAAATTCAAAACCATTGTTTTTAGAGTATCTTCCCAATAATTTAAATACTAATTTAAATTTAATTTACTAAAGCTAATATTAATATTAAACTTTTAATCAATTATAAAGATATAAAAACTTACGAGGTATTTTATAACAGCGTGTAAACGGATCACCAGTAAAGCCATTCTGACACGAACATATTGGACTATGATTGATAACATTGCACTGTGCATTCGAACCGCATGTTCCAGGACAAGGATCAATACATTTTTGATTAACGCATGCCTGATTGAGAGCACACTCCGAACTAGTAACACATTCCGGCCGACAACTCGGTGGACTACCAAAATAATTTGGTAAACAGGAACATACGCCTTGACCATTCACCTCACGACATTGACTGTTTGGCCCACATGGCGATGGTTGGCAAGGATTGAGTGGTTCTTGTTGTACAGCTGAAATATTTTTTAATAAATGCAAGATTGTTATGTTTCATGCAATTTAGAACATAATATAGAAACACAAACTTTCGTACAAACATTTACTTGGTTACTTTTCAAATTTTTATAAAATTCAAAGTATTGGAAACTAATCTTCATTCATATTAATAAAGAGTTTTGTACATACAAATTCAGCAATACATTGAATAACACACCTTGCACCTTTGTAAAGTTTAAATTTTGTACACAATTCAAACAGAATCTAACAAAGTATTGGTTAATTGATAAGTGCCCTTTTAAAATAATTCACAGAAACGATTTCAAATGATATATTTTCTATTTCAAGCTTTTCTCTGTATGGGTAGCCAAAATTATCCTACTGGCGTGGTGCAAAATTCTAACTATTGCTGTAAACATAAGTTAAGGAAAAAAATTTAGAATAATTATCACTTCGTTTAAATGTCAAAAGGTTTAAAAGAAACTTACGTTCTGGAGGTGGTAAATTACAAAATCTGAACGGATCTCCAGTATATCCAGGTCTACAAGTACATGATGGTAAATGATTAATCACTTGACAATCAGCATTTTGTCCACACGTTCCAGGACATGGATCTCCACATTTATTTCGTATACATGCTCTATTCGAAGGACAATCGCTATTTAACGTACATTCAGGTCTACAACCTTCATAAGGATTTCCAATATATTCGGGTAAACAACTACAAGCGCCTGCCCCATTTTGTTCCCTACACTGAGCGTTTGAACCACACGGTGATGGTACGCATGGTGTTAACGGCTCTTGCTGAACAACTGGCTCAACTTTAATCTGACAGTGAACAAACGGATTGCCTTCGTAACCAGGCAAACACACACAATTCGGTGTATGACTGACAACTCGACATTCGGTGTTCTGACCGCAAGTTCCAGGACAAGGATCACGACATTTCTGATTGATACAAGCCAAATGATTCGGACATTCCGAGTTACTAACGCATTCTGGCCTACAATTTGGTGGTGTTCCGATGAAATTTGGACTGCACGTACAAGATGGAGAATCACCAACAACTCGACATTCTGCATTTGGTCCACAAGGTGACGGTTGACAAGGATTGATTGGTTTTACTGCTACTGGCTCTTCACCTAAAAATATATAAAGTTGATAAATAAGTAAAAATGTTTTAGAAGAGAGAATTAAATAAATCTGGAATTTATCTGCTGTAAACAATATAACAGCTTATGAAATATAGAAACAGTAATTATTGTTTAATTAAATTTAGGTCCAAATATTTTGTAAATAATCGAAACAGAGAACTGGTGATTACCTGGAAGATTTTTACATAAAACTAATGCATTTCTTAATTGCCGATTAGCAAAAATGTGGACGATAGAACGTTTAGGGAAGATCGTTATACTGGAAAAGTGCAGGAATATTTCTCGACTTTAGTCGACATATACAATCATTTTTCAAATATTTTAGAAATTTAGAAGGCCTTATTGAGCATCTTAAGATCTAAAATAATTGCCCTAAATAAAATTAAACAGGACATTTATTCTTTTTAAACTACGTGAAACGTATCCAAAGTACAATTTGCTCAAGATTTTAACAATTTGTTATAACAAGACTTTAACTATAACAATTTGTTTATTTAAGTGATCCGGGGCAAGCGGTAAAACTAAATGGATATTACCAAAAACTTTGAAAGTGAATGGTGGTGTAACGCAAGGAGGCATTGCGCTCCACTACTATTTTGCTTGTCTGTGAAGGTTGCGATATTTTGCTTGATTTATACAAAAAGATAACATCGAATTTGGACCAGGTAAAGCTACAAGAAGACATTAATAATTTCGTTCAATGGTCTATAAATAATTAATTATTACTGAACATATCAAAATGTTAGACAATGTCATATACTAGATCTAAGAATATATTAAATTTTGAATATAAAATAGATAACTCACAATTGAAAAAGTTTGATTCTATTCGGGATTTAAGGGTTGTCTTTGATGAAAAGTGTAAATTCACTGAACATATTAAGATTATTACCTCGAAAGTAAACAGGATGCTCGGATTTATATCTAGAAATTGCTATGAATTTAGTATAAATACTTGTATTTATACCCTAATATATGTAAGGCATATGTAACGCTATCTCTTAAGTATGCCTCAATATTATGGTCTCCACAGTATATGTGTTACAAAAAGATGATGGAGAATATTCACAACATATTTCTACAGGCCGGTTGATGAAATCAATTAATAGAGATTAGAAAGATTTTGAATCTGGACCCTTTAGAAAAAAGATGGATATTGCGGATATTTTGTTTATATACGAAATAGTCAATGGGAAGATTAATTGTTCCTCTATACTCGAGCTAATTGGTTAGAGGGTTCCATAAAAACAATTTAATATGCAGTTTCTTATACAAATTATGGTTTGCATGATCCTTTGGATCGCTTTTTGGGACTAATCAATAATCACAACATGAATCTACGATGATGGTTTGACATACATCTAGCCTTCGATAGATAGCGTTACGTGACAACAAACGCCATATTGTTATTGACATCTACCATGCAACACGTCAGCCAAAATTTGAAGCAAAAAGAACAATTAGTTTGGTTTTGGCAGCCGTCGCAAGCAAGCAACTTTTGTGTTTTGTGTAGAATGGAAAAAGTCGAATATCATTCAGTGGTTAAATTAAGTTCCTTTACAAGATAGGGAAAAACAATGCAGAAATCAAAGCCGAACTGGATGCTGTTTATGGTGAGACCGCACCGTCACCAGCAACACTTAAATCGTGGAAAGCTGGAGATGACGGAATAATCAACGCAGTGGAGAAAAAGCGGCGAAGGCCCACCGAAGAAGGCAAAGACAACTCGATCGGCCGGTAAGGTGATGGCGAGTGTTTTTTGGGATGCGAAAGGCATTATTCTTATTAATTACTTTGCAAAGGGTAAAACCATAAGTGGCGATTACTACGCAGCATTATCGGATTGTTTCGGTGCCGAATTGAAAAAAAACGCCCTGGTTTGGCTCGCAAAAAACTTCTCTTCCATCATGACCACGCATCAGCTCATAAGGCGGCCGCCATGCAGAGAAAATTGAGGTTACAAATTGATCAACCACCCACCGTCTTCACCAGATCTAGCTCTTTGCGACATCCTTCTGTTCCCAAACTTAAAAAAATGGCAGAAGGACGCCGTTTTGCAACAAACGATGAAGTGGTGACCGAAAGTTCCCATTATTTGGAAGAGCTCAAGCAAAATTATTTTTCGGAAGGGATAAAGAAGTAGTAAAGTCGTCTTGAAAAGTGTATTGCCTTAAAAGGAGACTATGTTGAAAAATAAATGATAAAAAGAACAAAACTCGTTCGATCCCTTTTTACTGCTGGGTTGGTTAATTCAATAAAATAAAACTTATTTATCTAGTAAAACTCACTCCAACTATATTGTCAAGACGAAAGAAGTTTTATAGGAATTCGCTGATATAAATCTTGAGAAAATTTCTTCCTCGCATTTATGTAATGTTTTCAGTGACTTGTTCCTTTCTAAAACCTAAGAAAGTCCTTTCGGCTTGTTACAAATCACACACTTTTAGTGTTATGTAGAATATAAATAATTCTTACGTATTGGTAAACATCTAACAAACGGATCGCCAGAATAACGTGGCAAACAACTGCATATCGGATTATGATTGATTACTTGACAATTTGTATTTAAGCCACAAGTTCCAGGACAAGGATCAATGCATTTCTGATTGACACATGCTTGATTCAGTGGACATTCCGAACTTGTTACACATTCTGGCCGACAAGTCGGTGGACTACCTATAAAGTCAGGAACGCAAGAACAAACCGCTTGACCGTTGACTTCACGACATTGACTATTTGGTCCGCATGGCGATGGATTACATGGATTTGTTTTGACTGGTGCTAAAATTGAATTTACAAGATTAAAATATTCGATGTAAACATAGTGGGAACATAACTTACGTGGTATAGGAGAACAAAGAACGAAAGCATTTCCTGTGAATCCTTGCAAGCATGAGCACATTGGTATGTGATTTACAACGTTGCATTCAGCATTTTGCCCACACGTTCCGGAACAAGGATCCTTGCATCTATTCCTAATGCAAGCTTGATTTCTATTACAATCACTGTTCAAAACACATTCCGGTCTACAGCCTCTATAGGGATCTCCTTGATATTCTGGCAAGCATATGCACACACCATTATTACACTGAGCATTAGGTCCACAAGGTGATGGATTGCAAGGGTCTGTTGCTACAGGTTCTGGAGCTAAAATTGAATTTAAAATACATGGATATGATGAACGTACAAATTAATAAAACTGGGTGTAATTGTTTCGAAACTACTGCCTTCATCAGGTTCTAGTAAATCATTTTATTTAAACTATTTGAAATGTGGGAAGTAAGATGAATTCTAATATTCAGACTCATTGGATCTAACGGACATTTTTTGTTTTTTGTAAGTTAACTTAATTATAGTATATTATTTTGAACTTTTACGATCCTTTACGTTGATGAATTTTTTAAGTGTTTTATTCATACAAAAACATTTATGGGAAGAATTAATATGTAATGTGTTAATTAAGAAAAAAATAGATCAATTGTAATAACTCACGTGGTGGTGGTTTAAGTCTACAATTTGTAAATGGATCTCCGATATAGCCTTCAATACAAGTACAAATCGGCGTATGATTGATAACATTGCATTGGGCATTTGTTCCACATGAACCAGGACAAGGATCGACGCATTTTTCTCTAATGCATGCCAAATTACTTGCACATTCTGGATTGATCGTACATTCTGGTCGACAATTTGGTGGACTTCCAAAATAACCACCATTACAGGAACATGAAGGTGTGCCACCAATATCTCTACATTGCGAAAACGGACCACAAGGAGAAGGTACGCAAGGATTTACAATTACCGGTTCCGGAATATCTTGTGGTGGTGCTAAAAATTATTTTATGTTACAAACGGAAGGGATGAGATAATATTGATATATTTACGTGGTATTTGATAGCATCTAGTAAATGGATCTCCAGTAAAACCAGATTGACAGGAACAGATTGGACTGTGATTGATTACTTGGCAGTTAGCATTTAATCCACAAGTTCCAGGACATGGATCAACGCATTTCTGATTAATGCATGCTTGCTTTGTTGGACATTCGGCGCTGACAGTACATTCCGGTCTACAACCAGGCGGACTTCCTATATAATTTGGCAAACAAGAACAAACTGCCTGACCATTCACTTCGCGACATTGACTATTTGGTCCACAGGATGATGGTTGACACGGATTAACAGGTTCTTGTTGAACAGCTACAAAAAAGAGATTACATTTAATATAAACCACAGTTCACCAAATACACAGATCTCATCTCAATTTATTCTGCCCAAGTTATAAAACTATAGAACCGCCACTGTTAGTTTGTATAATACTGAAAATATGAATCACTTGTAATAAGTAACATAAAAAAATGTTAATAATTCATTGATAAACTTACGTTCAGGTGGTGGAATTATATTGCAATACTTAAATGGATCTCCAGTATAACCAGGGCGACATACACATGATGGCAAATGATTGATAACTTGACAATCCGCATTTTGACCGCACGTTCCTGGACAAGGATCTTTGCATTTATTATTGATACAGGCTTTGTTAGAAGGACAATCGGAATTTAGAACGCATTCGGGTCTACAACCCTCATACGGGTTTCCAATGTAATCTGATAAACAAGTGCAAGATCCCGCACGATTTTGCTCTTTACAGACAGCATTTGCACCACAAGGTGAAGGAATACATGGAGTGGGTCTTTCTTCTACTACAGGAACTTCTACAGAAAACAAAAATAAAACAAAACAAAACGTAACATATCGTTATAAAAATAAATAAATCATACATAATATATTTCTGAACTGTAACAAAAATTACGTACGTTGTAATGCGCATTGTCTAAAGGGATCTCCTTCATATCCGGGCAAACAAACGCAATTTGGCGTGTGACTGACAACTCGACATTCGGCATTCTGACCACATGTACCTGGACATGGATCTTTGCATTTCTGGTTCACGCATGCCAAATGATTGGCACATTCCGAATTACTCACACATTCTGGTCTACAATTGGGCGGTACTCCAATAAAATTTGGTAAGCAAGAGCACGATGGTGAATTATTGATTTCGCGACATTCAGCGTTTGGACCGCAAGGTGATGGTTGACATGGATTTTGTTGAATAACTGGAGTTTCTTCTATTTAATAAAATATATTAATTATTACTGAGTATCTTTAGAGGATATAAAATTACTAGTATCGCATTTACTTTCTTACGACTTAGCTGAAGGTACAATAATAACAAGACGAATCCTTATTATGTATATAGAGCAGAAAACGTGGACGATATTGATAAGGAAAGTTAAAAGTTATACAAGGTATTATCAAATAATACGCGAAATTATCATTTTTCTAGAATAATTTTTATGTATTCCTCAATGTTAATAATCACCATTGAACTTAATGTACTTCTTCCAGCGCTTTCTCAACTCTTCGATGCAAATCTGCAAATCAATTCTCGATAAGGCGTTTAATTGCTTTAGAAATTCTGTCTTGATCTCGTGAATATTGGCAACATGTTGTCCTTATAGAAAAAAGTCGTAGGGTGCCATGTCCGATGAATACGAAGGATGTGGAATTATAAGGGTGTTGTTTTTTCACGAACAACGAAGTGTGCGCAGGTGCATTATCGTTGAGCAATCGCCAGGAATTGTCTCGCCACAAATTCGGACGTTTTCTTCGGATTGCTTCATGTAAACAACGTCAAACTGATTGATCATACGATCTGGTGGAAACCCGTACGACTATGCCATTGATGTTGAAGAAAAAAGGGAGTAGAACCTTCACATTTGGGCGAATTTGCCGAACTTTTTTCGGTCTTGGCTATTCAGGAACCTTCCATTAGGACGATATTGGACCTTAGTTTCGTCCAAGTCATATCCATTAATCCATGTTTCGTCGTCAGTTATGATTTGTTTGATTTCATGATTGGATTGTCGTTGATTTCATTAAGCAATTCCTGAGCAGTGTCAATTCCACACAGCTTTTGATCGAAAGACAACAATTTCGGAATAATTTTGCTGCCTTTCGTCTCATGTTCAAAATATCCAACATAATAGGTTGATTAGGCCAACTGAAATGCAAACATGTTCAGCAACTTCTCTGATAGTGATTCGGCGGTTTACCTATTAGCTATTATCAGTTATTAATATGCTAGGACACTCGTCATCTTTGGCATGTTAGCGGTCCTTGTAGAAACGCTTGTACTATTTACAAACGCTAGTTTTATTTATAGAAGAATTACCAAAAGCAACATTTAACATGTACAGCTCTATTCCATATTTTATGTTATTCGTAACACAAAACTTAATGCAAATGATTTATCCCGCTTTTTTTCAAAAGTAAAAAATCGCTATGACACAAACACAAATAACGCTATTGATGGTTAGCAATGAAACTAAATAATCAATACGGCTGCAATTTTCAACATATGTTTGGAGCAATAACCATAAAGATTTGATACTTGGACTTCTTCAATCCGTGAAATTAAAAATTCCGCATATTACTTGCGTCATACCTCGTACAACGAAAGTACTATGTATATACTCCATAGAACATCTATAAATCAAATATTAAACAAATAATTGGACACCAATCTGTAAAACATTCAGATATTAATAGATGCTTAACAGATTGTACTTAAATAAAAATATATGTATCTATTTAAACAGAAATAAATAAAAAATAAAGTAAAATCTGAAAGTGTTTAAAAGTTGTACACTTGTGACGCATCATGGAATACGACAATGGAGCTGACGGCAATGGAGTTGATACCTGAATCGCTCGACTATGACTTGAACCCAATAAGTCATTTTTTTTACATTTCCGTTATTTATAATTATCATGATAAATAAAATATTTAAGAACCCCCTCCCCTCACCACTCAGTAAACAAAGTATCAAGCACATGCTTTATAAGACCAATAGCAAATACAAGTACAAAATTATGAAATGAAACATACGTATTATTTCGCAACGTAAAAATGGATCACCAGTATATCTAGCTGGACAACTACAAATTGGATTATGATTTACGACTTGACATTTAGCTCCAATACCACACGTTCCAGGACATGGATCGATACATTTCTGATTCACACATGCTTGATTCAGCGGACATTCCGAACTTGTGACGCACTCCGGCCGACAAGTTGGAGGACTACCTATGAAACCTGGTACGCAAGAACAAACCGCTTGACCGTTGACTTCACGACATTGACTGCTGGGACCGCAAGGTGATGGATTACATGGATTTGTTTTGACTGGTGCTAAAACATGAAAATCAAAACACTCAATAATAATATTGATTCACTCAAATATTAATTTTGATAAGTCTTGTCCAGAGATTATACAATACTCTAAAATACTCTTGAGCTATTAAAAAACGCTCACTCATTTTTATCAAAATGGTTCAATCTATTCTACCCCATAATAAAAACTTGACGGGATTTTGTTTTTGGTTTATTACGAATAACTGAAGCTACCTTACCGAGATTTCTTCTTACCTCCAGATCGTTTAGCAACTATTTTAGCAGAAATATATTGAAAATCACATTAGTAAATGCCTTCTTAATTGCTAGAGCCTTAATTAATTTGATTTTTAATTACTTTTATTACAAATAATTTTGAGCAAAACAACTTGGAGTTATTATCGGTATTTATAATTAGCTACATTTAGATACAGTCTGTTTGATTTTAGCTGTCACAGCAAATATCTCGGCTATTCTTAGATAGGATAAAATGTTATTGAAGAACAATTGTTCTACATTTATTTTGCTATAATCTGGCATAATCAAAAAAAACAATTGAGCATCAAATGGATTAGATTTAACAAATAACAAATACGCAATGGAACGTGCCCAATTTTATTGTGTATTCTAAAACTGTAAAACACTTCTTTACAATGACATATCACATGTCATAGTTAGCTACTTAATTAATAACACAAATCGATAATTAAATAACAAATGCACGTTCATGAGACACTTTCACAAGGTAGGTAGATTGGAGGTGAAACAATTACTAGATACGTAGATATTTTGAACTGAAATTTTAAATTTAATTTACATATTATTACTTTGTTTATGTTGTTAAGAGCAACATAAACAAGAACAATATAAGCAAAGTAAAAGTATGTAAATTAAGTTTAAAATTTCAGTTTAAAATTATTAAACTTAATATATACATTATTACTTTGTTTATGTTGTTATTAACAATAAAACTTTGTTTATGTTTTTTAACAAGATAAATAGAGTAATAATATAAACATAACTTTGCCTATGTTATTTATTACGTAAGTAAACTAATAATATAAAGTTTACTACTTTGTTTATGCCGTTAATAATCCCGTTCAGTTTAAAAATTTTAAACTTAATTTACATATAACTACTAGTTGTTGTTGTTGTTATCAAGAACATAAACAAAGTAATGCTCATTTGAATATATCGTTTCACATGATTACTTTATTTATGTTGTTATTAACAACAC
>WYDF02000015.1:133306-149356 GCA_009867245.2 Adranes taylori
TAGACCATGTCGCTGGTCGCGGCAAAGCCGCGGCCGTAAGCCCTGGCTATCGGGTCATTTCGCTGGTCGCGGCAAAGCCGCGGCCACGGGCCACTGGCCACGGTAGTGCGGATAGCAGTCCTGTTCGCGCCGTTGACAAATATGTTGACCAGGTGGGGAGCGGAGGGGGGGGGCTAAACAACGTTTGCAGGGTCCGCTAGTTGCTAATAAAATTATGTGCACTAATGCGTAAACACTCTATGAATTTTTCGCTTACATATTATCGTTCTATTGTGTCGTCGTCCAGCAGGCGCAAACTTCGCGAAAAAGTTTATTTTATTACTCTTACTCATTAAAGGTCTTACAGAATATTTTTATGCTATTCACTTTTTTGTAGCTCGCTTCAGGAGACACCTGGATTGCCGCGGCCGGAGGATTAGAATATACCGCGGAAGTGAAACCATATCGCTGGCCACGGCAGAGCCGTGGCAATGAAACAATACCGCTGGCCGAGGCAACTAGACCATGTCGCTGGTCGCGGCAAAGCCGCGGCCGCAAGCCCCGGCTATTGGGTCATTTCGCTGGTCCACAGGCCACGGTAGCGCGGACAGCAGTCCTGTTCGCGCCGTTGGCAAATATGGGAACCCGATGGGTAGTGGAGGGGGGGGCGGCAAAACAACGTGTGTCGGGTCCGCTTGTAATATATAAAAAGTTCTTGAACAGTAATTCATTTAGTTTATTGAAAGATTAATACATTACCTCTAGACATTTATTTTCTAAACACATTAAATTTAACTTGTCGCTTCCGCCTAATGTTATTTGAGTGAAAATAACAACCATAACCATATTTGGTTGAAAGTACAGTTTTATGTAAACCCAGAGGATATCTTTCAGTGTGTTTATATTATGTGTCGTATTGTTAAACAACCATTATGTTTATGTAACCTTACGTAACAGGTTAGGGAAGAATTTAAAGGTAATAACACCGTATTAATCCACCATTTTGTTAAATGTATATTACACCGCTTTTATACTTGTTTAAAGCGGTGTAATAGGGAATTTTAGTAACATTGTCTGGGATTGGATACTACTTGGCTGAGGTGTACCCACGCTAGTGCATGCAGACAACCTCATTGCGTCTCCCAACTGATTTCACAAACTTTAAAGTACTTGTTAGTTAAAGCCAAATGCTTTTAAACACAAAACTGATCTTCGTTTGAGTACTTCTGTATTTCTAATCGCTTGAATTGTATAGAGAAAGTTCAGATACTTCCTATGGGGAGTATATAAAGCCGTATTAATAATAATGAAACTAAATATAATTTGATCAAATTTACTAAATCGCGCTTCATAGTATAATTCGAATATTTCATTTTCCTAAGTTTTTGATATTCATTGATCTCAGAGCGATATACAATCATAATCCAAATTATTGAATATACGAGGTTTAAAATAATTAACAATATTTATGTTATAATGTAGGTATTTGATATCATTATTTTTTATTTATTTATTTATGGCAGAAACACATTACACACATCTAGAAAGTAACCTATAAAAGTTTAATAGAAATGCAAATGACACTCTAGTAATGTGTAGTACAGTCTTTGCTTCAACCATTATAATGATAGCGTCATAATGATAGTAAAATTTGACTAAAGTATTAAAAACCAAAAGAATGGGCAATAAGTAGCAACCACACAAAGGAAATAAAAATATATGCTTCAACTAACGGCGACTCAGCGTGACGAAGTCAATTAGAGGAACATATGAGAAAGTTTTAAAAAATAGACTGGAACAAAACCTAGAGGGGTATAGAGTAACAGCAAGGATTCAGTGTGGGCAGAGCAACAATAAATAATTTGTTCTGTCTAAGCCAAGTTATGGAAAAAGACTTGCTTGAAATTAAGAAACGCATATGGTGTTTAGCAATCTCCAGAAAGCATAGAACAGCGTCCCCATCAGTAAGCTCTGGAAGGTTATGGAAGAACATGGCATGAAGAGTATGTACATTCAGGCGGTACAAAAACTATACGGATAAAAATTGGACAAGTAATCTCAGAAGAATTTAGAGAGACGAAAGAATGCTTTATTGGTCCAACCTTGTTCAAAATGTACCTAAATACAACACAACGTTATTGGCGAAGAAAAGTTCGAATTATGGGAATTTTTATTCGGGGTGATAAACTTTTCACGTTGAACTTTGCAGATGATCAGGTCATTTAGCAGAGGGAAGAGCCAAGATAGACTACATGCTAAGGAAACTGCACGAGGAATACGAAAAGTGGGGTCTGACCGTAAATGTATTCAAAGCAGAATACCTAGTTGTTGGAGGAGATGGACACGATTTAAATATCATTGATAATACAATTAGAAATACCAAATGCTGGAAATACCTGGGGACGAATATAACAAGCGATAATATAAACGTAATAAGGAGTAAAGTGATGCAAGGAACAAATGTAACAATTGAAATGAACAGCATATGGAACTGTAAGATAAGAAGACAAATAAAACTTAGTGTATACACTACTGTGCTTGAGACTATAACTCAGTATGGAGGGCTGTGTGGAAGGGCACAAAGAAAGATGAGGCATCTCTAAAGGCCATGAAAATGGATTACTGGAGGCATAACTCTACCCTTACAAGATTAGATAAAGTAAGAAATACGGAGATCAAAGAACGAATGGGCATCGACATAGACATTATAGATGCAAAAATACTCCACCGGATAGGTCACATACAACGAATGTCATAGAAAAGATGGCCAAAGAAGATCTAGCCACTGGTCAACACCAAATCGAAGATAGAGGGACCACCTCGACGAACCTGGATCGACAATGTCACGGAAGTCATGGGAGCCCTTGACCTTCACCAAGGTGACTGACTTCACAGAACAAAATGCAAAATGGAAGTTAGGATATATATATATATATATATATATACATATACATACATATATACAGGGTGTACACTTTCTAATTGAGACAGTATTGCTATCTCCTAAAGTATAAGAGAGAGAGAAACGTGTAAATGGGAAAAAATGTAGATAATTAACAAACAAACAAATAACAAACACCAGACTTGAATTATCAGAGCAGTACTTGAAACATTTACAAAAATCAAAATTTTGTATTTTTCTAAAATTTACTCTAGCATGGTTATTTTCCATAATATTAAAAAACATTAAGGTTGTTTTTTGTTATATAAGTAACATACTTCAGTTTACCATAAACACTTATGTAATTCAACGTTTCGTAACTGCGTAGACACCGTCAACATAATTGTTTTAAATACGGACCTGGATTTTTTTATCAAATCGTCGTAAAATAACATTTGAAAACCCTGTATGATTAAAAATAATTATTTACAGTTTTTCTTGATTTCAACATTGTTCTTATTTTTAAAGCCAGACTTGCCTCGACTAGTTGCACTTACGATATATTTATTTTAGCAGAACAAAAATGAAACGCAAAACATTTTAATCAAAAAGACTTGCTAAATTTTTAGGAAACTAGTGTTCGATAAATAAATATAATATTTTGGTTTAAAAAGATCAACCTAGTAAGAATAATATGTTTTAATTAACTTTAAATATTTTTATCTAATACTAGCTTCCCAAAAACTTAGACCATTTTGATTAACAGTTTTTGGTTTTTTTTTAACCTGATAAAGTAAATATATCGCAACTGTTAGAACAAAACTATTATTTTGTTCAAAACTGAAATTATTTTTAATGATATAGAGTTGTATTTAGAACACAATTTTGAAACGATTCGATGAAAAAAAACGAGTCCGTATTTAAAAAAATGATGTTGATAGTGACTACGCAGTTACGAAACACTGTATTACATAAGTGCTTACGGAATACTTAAGTATGTTACTTATGCAACAAAAAACTACTTTAAAGTTTTTTAA
Organism: Adranes taylori; assembly: GCA_009867245.2. NCBI lineage: Eukaryota > Metazoa > Arthropoda > Insecta > Coleoptera > Staphylinidae > Adranes > Adranes taylori. The sequence continues at coordinate 137,204 of WYDF02000015.1, forward strand.
TATGATCGAAAATAACCATACTAGAGTAAATTGTAGAAAATTACAAAACTTTGTTTATTGTAAATATTTCAAATACAGCTCTGAAAATTTTGATTCTGATCTTTGTTATTTATTTGTTTTTTAATGATCTACATTTCTCCCCATTTAAACGTTTCTCTATCTTTTCTACTTTAGGAGATAGCAATACTAGTCGCAATAGTAGACTTAATAGCAATAGTCTCAATTAGAAAGTGTACACCCTGTATATATTAAATATTTTTATAATTTAAATTACAATACAAATAAATGTTGCAATAAAAATTAAAATTATGGCTTACACTGTACAAATTAATTAATTGATAATTACAAATAACGTTCCTATATGATGTAATTAACATCATATAGGAACGTCATTATAACTAACAATTAATTAATTTGTACAGTGTAAGCCATAATTTTTATTGCAACATTTATTTGTATTGTAATTTAAATTATTAAAATATTTAATATATATATATATATACATACATTTATATATATATATATATATATATACATTATGTAATTAATCTTACATAAAGACCAGACACTGCATAATAATCTGTAAATGATACGAGAATTAGTTTTATGCACTAAGTGCTAAGACCCTGAAAGGTTCTTCTAATACAGTTATCATAAAAAGTATGTTATTAAATAACAACTTTTGATTCTATATGAGTTCTACCTATTCCCTCTGCAGATATTTGATCTGTCATATTTTGAAATATTTTTAGTACATTTTGAATTGATTTTCAAGTTTATTAGTGAGACTTATCACGACTACTTAAATGTTTTGAAAATACGTATATCATTTTAAACTAATCCTTTCCCGAAGAAATCATAAAATTGAACAAAGATCATTATTCACATGTAATTGTTTTATAAGTTCAAGCAAGATTTCACTCAGAGTGCTCACCTACGATCGTAGGAATTCCCAATGTGAAGGCGAAATGCAGGTGGGGCGGTGAGACCTATATGGGCTCAAATATCCAATTATTCGTTTCAAGATCAAATAATACTAAACTATAAATATATCATTTCAGTTCATTCTCTTCATCTTTTACCCATTAAACGATCCTTTTGATATAAAATATTTTAGAACACGATAACTATATGTGTAGTGTAATTTAAATGGCGAACTCTGAAAATTAAGACGCGCTATTTACCCAGCAGTAATCAGAATAATGCGGGGTTACCGGACAATGTCGGAAACACACCACAACTCATAACTGGCATGATACTGGTTGATCTTCTAGTGCAAGAACGCACAGAAATTAATTGGAGAAAAAGCCAGTACATTTATGTGGCAACAAAATACAGACACGAAATACTGGGTGACTCAATTATTAACAGGGCATGGCAATTAGAATGTCTACCCGTAGCAAATATTTTAGCCTTAGTGACCCAACAAACGTTCGGTAGTATCTCACGATTACATACAGATGTTGCAACTCCACCAAATGGTAGGAAACGAAGAGAAGTAGAACGCAGTGTGCAAGTTTGCGCAAAAACTATTGAAACAAAATGAAGTGACTTGGCTTCCTGAACTCAACATACCGGACAGTATATAGTTGCAAATCATTTCAGGTCAGGATTGATATGTCAGCGGGTCGGTAGTGGAGGAACCGGGAGAATCCAGTGGGTTTAATGAGTAGGCAGTCACTCACATTTTATGATAGTAAAACAATGCACGTCGGTTGTCATCATTATAGATTGTCCAAGCAATTGGTGGTTTCTGATGTTGGATATATAAACACCTTATTGATACTTATATTCAACGGTTGCTTTTTATATTTAGGGCTTTGGGAATAAAAACAACTATTTATCATTGAAAAAATGACTTCATTGTTTTACAAAATATTCTCCATTAATATCAATACACTTTTGTATTCGTATAACCAATTTTCGAAGCACTTTTCCCAGTCCGATTGAGATACCTCCGGAACAAGCGTTTAGAACACATCAACTGCTTCTTCAGGTATCAAAAGAGAATGAAATAAGAAATCAGGTGGCATAAAAAGAACTCATTGGATGCCAAATCAGGATTAAACGGGCGATGATCCATCAAATCAACATTTTGAGTGCTCAAAAAGTAATTTTTAAGTAATTTGTTCGAACTCCCATTGTCGTCGTGAAGAATAGTGCGTCTTCGGCGGTTGGTTTTACTTATTTCTCTGGTTTTACCATGTAGAATTTATCATTCTACGTCAATGGCATGGTTACAGCAGTTCAGTTATTCCGAGAAAACAAACAACCCTCGTCCGCGAACAACTTTTGTTGGATTTGGTTTGTCTTGAAGAACCCACACAGGCGACTGCTGTTTATTTTCGGGCTCATACGGGTAGATCCAAATTCAATAAAAGTCATAAGTTTAATTTGAATAAATCCACGTCGAAAGTTGTAAATAATTATAGCACGAAAATGTTCACGATTTAATTCCATTTTTGGGTCGCGATGAATTTTATGTTAGTATAAACAACACAAATAGTTAAAAATATTGTGAGTATAAATACAGTTAGAAATGTACAACTTTATAATAGAGAGGTCAGTTGTCAACACTAGGGTTGCAACATCTCGAAATATGAAAGGCAACCCCTCGTATTAAAATTATACATAAGTGATACACATAATTATTTTCTCTTATATACTTTCTAAGATAATCGTATTTGGTGCAACTATTGCAACCGATCTGACTGACTCACACACACACACACACATATATATATATATATATATATAACTCAAACCCGGTTTCGGATCCGACCAGGTGCGGGTCGGATGTGAGCCTAGCTCTAACTAGTACTTTTTATTTTAAAATGTGTTGCTTCTATCGTAAATTAAATAAGTTTGTTATTATCAGACACAAATAGATGATTAGTACATATTACGTATGTAATCAAATTCATTCTTGAGTCTCTCATCAGGTCCGAAATTATTGAGAAATTTCCTTTAATTATCGCCAGCTAACTACATCGCTATAAGAATGCGAAAAAAATTTATAATATATAAAATTATGAGATGTACACTTAAATATAAAACACACCTGATAATTTTATTGTTAAATATCATAGAAAATGTTACGAAATTTCCCGTATTTAAATAATTCGTTATTGAACATAAGAATAATTATACTAATAAACTGATAAAAGATTATGTAACATCCATGCAAGTACATTAATTCCATATGAACAATAATACATTGATTTATTATATAGTATCGAAAAAGTGTAGTATTCTATTACTAAGTTAATATATTTTGAATTCAAGGCGTATCGTTACAAATGTCGATCTAATTATTTAGTAGAAGAACATAGCTTTTCGATAATAATAACTGTATATTTTTTTGTAGCTAGAAGTATGCATTATTTTATTTAAAAAATCTATTATTCTGATCTATTATACTACTAGATTTATTCAAAGTTATACAGCCTGATAGATTTTAGATGTCACAACCGATATCTTCGCTATTATTAGTGATATGACAAAATGTTTAGAAAAAAATGTTTTACATTTCATTTTCTACTCTCTGCCACAGCCAAAGCAACAATTGAGCATAAAATAGATTAGATTTAACAAATACATTCAAAATTATAGACGGAACGTGACCAAGTTTATTGCGTATTCTAAAACTGTAAAATATGCTCTTTACAATAATGTATCATATGTCATAGTTATCTACTCAATTAATAAGAATCAATAATTAAACAACATGAATAAATGAATTGAACATATCACTTTGACAAGATAGGCGGTGAAACAATTGCTAGACACCTAGATATTACTAACTGAAATTTTAAACTTAATTTACATATTACAACTTTGTTTATTTAGTCAATAACATAAACAAAGTTATATTCTTATTAACAAAGTAATAATATGAACCGATATATAAAATATTATTCAAATGCGTATCACTTTGTTTATGTAGTTAATAACAACATAAATAAAGTAATAGTATCTAAATTAAGTTTAAAATTGAAGATAAAAATATTTAAACTTAATTTACATATTACTTTGTTTATGTTGTTATTAACAACATAAATACAGTAATCGGCATTTGAATAGTATTTAAATGTCCCTGTTCATATTATTACCTTGTTTATGTTGTTAACAACATAAACAAAGTAATAGTTGAAAATGTAAATTTAGTTCCAAATTTAGTTTAAAATTTTTAAACTTAATTTACATATTACTACTTTGTTTATATTGTTATTAAAAGCATAACTTTAACCTAGAATTCAAATATTAACAGAAAAACTCAAATATTATTCAAATGCGCATTACTTTGTTTATGTTGTTAATAACAACATAAATAAGGTAAATAAAATTTAAAATTTTTAACCTCAAATTTATTTACAGACTATTACTATGTTTAAGTTGTTATTAACAACATAACGTTGTTTGTGTTATCAGTAATATCAACATAAACAAAGTTATGTTGTTAACAACAACATAAACAAAGGAATAATATGGAGCGAGATTGTCAAATACTTTGAAAATACGCTTTAAATACGCATTGTAAACTTAATTAAATACTATTACTTTGGTTATTTTCTTATTAACAATATTTTTTTCGTTGTTATTAAGAACATAAACAAAGTAATGCGTTTTTTAATAGTATTCGAATATCTGTGTTCATATTATTACTTTGCTTATGCTGTTATTACCAGCATAAATAAAGTTATGTTCTTAGTAATATCAACATAAACAAAGTTATGTTGTTAACAACAACATAAACAAAGTAATATTATGAAGAGATATACTCAAATACTATGAAATAACCCATTATTGGTTATGTTGTTAAGAACAACGTAATGTGCATGTGAATAGCAAAGTAATGTGCATGTGAATAATATTTGAATAACTAGGTTCATATTATTACTTTGTTTATATTGTTATAAACAACATAACTTTAACCTAGATATTCAAATATTAACCGACATATTTAAATACTATCCAAATGCACATTTCTTTGTTTATGTAGTTAATAAAAACATAACAAAGTAATAGTATCGAAATTAAATTTAAAATTTAAGAGAAAAATATTTAAACTTAATTTACATATTACTTAGTTTATATTGAAATTAACAACATAAACACAGCAATGGGCATTTGAGTAGTATTTATATATCCCTGTTCATATTATTACTTATGTTGTTAATAATAACAACATAAACAAGTTGTTAATAGTTGATAACATGTTGTTAATAATAACAACATAAACAAGGTAATAGTATGTAAATTTAGTTCAAAACATAGTTTCAAATTTTTAACCTTAATTTACATATTACTACTTTCTTTATGTTGGTATTAACAGAATAACTTTAACCTAGACTTCAAACATTAACCGAAATACTCAAATACTATTCAAATGCACATTTCTTTCTTTATGTTGTTAATAACAACATAAACAAGAAAAATAAAGTTTAAAAATTTTAACCTGAAATTAAATTACATACTTTTACTATGTTTATGTTGTTATTGACAACATAACGTTGTTTGTGTTGTTAGTAATATCAACATAAACAAAGTTATGTTGTTAACAAAGTAATAACATAAACAAAGTAATAATATGGAACAACATACTCAAATGCTTTGAAAATTACATACTTTTACTTTTTTTATTAAAAAGTTGCGTTTTTTATAGTATTTGAATATCTAGTTTCAAATTATTACTTTGTTTATATTGTTATTAACAGCATAACTTTAACCTAGATATTCAAATGTTAACCGACATATTCAAACACTATTCAAATGCGCATTACTTTGTTTATGTTGTTTATAACAACATAAACAAAGTAATAATACGTAAATAAAATTAAAATTTTAATTTAGATACTAAAAGATGCGGCAAAATATACCCAACCATGGAATATTGTTATAATTTTGTTCTTTCCTTGACTACTGTCAAATGTGAAGCTTTATATGAAAGTAGAAAGATACAGAATTTTATTATGGAACGTTATTTACCTCAGGAATGCGCAGAAATTGTTAAATTGTATTTCAAAACTTTTCTTCGATAATTTTAACTCATCGCGAGTCTATCCTGATCGAAGAGCTCAACACGGGGAAACAATTCGACATTTAGCAAATATATTTTAATAAACTGGTGTAGTACGTGATATAAATCATACTGGAAGACCTCTTTCTAGTCGTTCAAATGAAAATATTGAGCTTGTTCGGGCTGATGTTCAGGCAAAAACTTCCACAAGAAGACGTGCGGTACAATTAGGGTTGTCTGAGCGGACTTTAAGAAGAATTTTACACTTACACTTACATATGTACCCATACAAAATTCAAACTGTGTTTAAACTACGTTTAATTGATGTTCAAAGACGTTTGCAATACGCGCAATTCGTTACAAACTTAGTGGAAGCAGAACCCAATTTTTGGCAAAATTTGATAATGAGCGACGAAGCAAATTTTTGCCTCTCTGTTCATGTCAAGAAGCAAAATGATCATTTCTGGGGAATAGAAACCCCTCGTCTTATTCATGTAAACAAGCAGTTTGATCAAAAAGTTGTATTTTGGTGCGCAATATGCTCCGAACGAATCATTGGGCATTTCCTTTTTGAAGATGACAGGGGCAATGCAGTTACTGTTAATGGGGAACGGTTCGAACAATGATACGTAAATTTTTGCAACCAAAGTTAGAAGAACTTGGCATAGAAAACTTCTAGTTCCAGCAGGATGGGGCTACATGCCACACAGCACGTGAAACGGTCGCTTTTATTAGAGACAGTTTCCCAGTCAGGCTGATCTCAAAAAATGGCTGATCTCAGATTTGATGGCACCAGATTTTTTCTTGTGGCGATACTTGAAATGTAAGGTCTATATTAATCGCACACAGACGTTAGAAGACTTAAACACAAATATTCCTGAAGAAATTGCGCAAATTCCAGCTTGACAATACTTTGCGCAATAGTTTTATTGCGCAAAGTATTGTCACCAGTAATGCTAAAACACAGTTGGTCATTGTCATAGTTGGTCATTGTCCGGCTTGTCGTGGCGGTCATTTACACGATGTTGTTTTCATAAATAATAATACATGTTCTAATAAATAGTTTCATTAAAACAAATTTTTTTCAATTTAAAAAAAACTTCGCAGGGTATATTTTGCCGCACCTATTATTTCTTTGTTTATGTTGACACCACTACTTTATTATTAACAACATAGCTTTATTTATGTTGTTATTAACAACACAACTTAACACGAAAATTAAGTTTAGAATGTCTAGATAACTAGCAATTGTTTCACCACCGCCTTACCTTGTCAAAGTCATGTATTCACTACTTTTGTTCATGCAGTTGTTACTTAATCGATTTATGTTATTAATTAAGTAGATAACTAGGACGTGTGATATATCATTGAAAAGAGGAATTTTTACAGTTTTAGAATACGCAATAAAATTGGGCATTCTCTATTAAAAATTTTGAATATATTTGTTAAATCTAATTTATTTGATGCTCAATTGTTGTTTTTGGCTATGAGAGTTGGGTGGCAAATTATTTGCAACAATAATTTTTGAAATTGTTGAAATGTGCTACCAAAACTAAATTATGTATAATTAATTAATTATTATAGTGTGTACTTACATATATTGGAATATCAGTTGGTTTGGGTACATAAACCTTCACTTCCCTTCCATTGCTTTCATCCGGTTCATTCGGCCTCAAATTCACACCGTAATACTGTTGCCAGACACTTGGACGTGGATCTTCAACTGTTAAAAGTAATTTTCTTGCATGTCTAGGTTTCTTCCAACTACTCTTACTCCCGAAAGTTTTCTTTTTTACGCTTGAATTAGTTGTAAAATTGTCTAAACACTTTTCCGACTGCACCAAATCATTAAGTTCGGCTTTGAGCAATTCAATTTTTTTAACAGTGCTATCAGCATGATCTACAGTTGTGTTGTTGTTTACTGGTGGCTTCTGAAAGATACTAGAATCTTTGTTTTGTTGTTTTGAAGTAGGAAAATCACTAAAACCACTACTTGAAGATCCAGAGGTCGGCAATTGATATATTTCTTCCGATTCACTTCTACTTGAAAAGGTAGTCGTACCAGTGTCTCTGACATCCTTAGACGATGTCTGACTAGAATGGCCGCTACTTGAAGAATTACTAAATGCTTTAACCACTGTACTAACTTGTTTGGAATTACTTAAATTCACACATAGTAATCTCATTTCTTCTTCAGTTATATTTTTCAGCACTTCTAAACTTTTTGCGACTCTGCTTTGTACAAGCTTTACTATATCATCAGATGCCATCGATCTATTGTTCTCTAGAACAGTATTCAGACCTCCTAAAAGTTCTAGTAGCATATCTTTCACTGTTTGCCTTTCTTTGATGTGCTCACAGCTATTTGGTTGACCATTTTTAGTCATATAACGTAACGTTGTTTTATCAATTAGACTATCGCGTCGCTTATAGCGCTGATAATGCTGGCAGAATTTCTCGTGGTACTTATGATGATGATGTCGTCGTTTATGTTTAGGCCAAATAGGCCTAGGAATAAGAAAATCAATCTTTCCCTCAGGTATAGTGGTTAGTATGCTTCCACCATTCGCTATTAAAGCCTGATTGAAAGACAAAAATTTCTTGGTAGTACGTCTGCGATTTGGTACGATTCTCATTGATGTTTTCTTAAATCGTGGATATTCTTTAGTAATTCTATAGGTATCATATTCCGGTTCAGTAGTCGTACTACCATAATAACCAGAAGTTGTTGTCGATAGCTCATTAGGTGTAGCACTATTAATGATCGTACTAGTTTTGGTATTGGTTTTGCTGGAATTATTTGAATTATTGGTTCTTATTTGTGGTTTCTGTTTGGTTCCGACACGAGGTAGACTTGGACTGACTTTGATAGGATTTCTTAGCAGCAAACTGGACGATAGTATGCTATCGATGTACATCGGATTGATCCTGAAAAAAAGTGGTTTACGGAATTAGTTTGTTTTAAACTGTTTATAAGGTCAAGAAAGAAAGGTTACGCTTAAAAGAAAGATATGCAAGTAGACTCACACTAATCCGACAGATATCAGATCGGGGTAGTGCCGTATTACTGAAAACGCCAGATTACTGGAAGGTCATAAATAAAACCGCATCAAATGCAAAAAAAATCAGTTTTATTACAAATATATAATATGTACGTACATACTACAATATACATATGTACATACAAAACTTACAAGTATAGATCGGTAGGTCTACGTCAATGGAGTAAAAGAACTGTAAATTTCTTCAGGCAGGAAAAAATTAGATTAAGTAGGTATAATAGGAAATATTAATTTTTAAAGGTCGAGGGGATGATGCCTGAATATTTAAAATCTGGATGGAGTAGGGAAGAAAAGAGGACAATAGCAAGGTTTAGATATGGAAGCAAAGTAATTGGATGAATGATGGTGAAAGAAGTTGTAGATTATGTGGGTAAGACGATGAAAGTTAGATGCATTGGGTAAATTCATGTTTCATGTGAGTGAATAGAGTGGACAGATGATGAAAGAATGGAGGCAGGAAACTGGCAGGTATGCATGGGACATCGTGTGCGGACATATCGTTTTTGAAAAAAATACTATTTGAGATTAATAGGAGGTGGTTGAAAAAACTTAATAGAAAGGAAGGAAAAAGGAAAGGAGAAGAAGAGGATGTTATAGAAGGTGGAGAAGGGGATGAGGTAGGAAAGGGGGCAAAGAGAAGAGAATAGAAGATTTTGTGCTCCTTATTCCTATTATGACCTTTTTTTTTGTTCTTTGTGTTTTTGATTTGAATGTATTTTATTGAGATTTTTTATTTTGTTTTTGTGTTTTTTATTGTATAGTGTATCGTTTAATGGATACTACATTGTTTGTTATATGTATTTGAAGTATGCGAATCAAGGGTTTGAAATTGTAGTTTCTTGGAATTCTGTGGCTCAGCGCAGCTTTTAAATTTAAGCATGGAGATGTTAGATCTATGTTTGCGACGGATAGAAGAAGTGGAGATATTTTCCTCAGAAGGATGAGTGTTGATAGATAGCTGAAAATGCACGAAACCGTAAGGAAAGCCAAAATTAAGTCTGCCTAGCAGCTAGTTCTATCATGATCAGTACACTACTACCGAAGAAAAAAGTAAAATCATGTAAATTTCGATATACATATCTTAGTTACGGATGTCGTAACATGTTTTATTCCTAATTTATCACCCTCAAACACTACGAAATCCAGAATTTTTAGAAAAATTTGATTTGGAATAATAATGAATTATTTGAAGAAAGGCATGGTCTATTCATGTATTTTGTCTATTCATGCTTTATTCAGCACTCCTTTGTTCTAATGACAAATTTCTTAAGGCAAAAGAAAGCTTAGGTATAACATATGTAAGTCATCAACACTCCTTATTCAATGACTTAAAAAAGCTTTATGTATTGACTAATTATTTAAAGTAGCAGGCCAGTAAATTCCATTTCTTTTCCTCGCGATTTTAAAAAGTACTTTATTAGTACTCTGAGACTCGTTTGGTTTTTTTTAACCAAGTAATATCACTAATTATCTTTAATAAACTGCTGGTTCAAGATGGATATCTCATTTCACGCATTAGTACTTATAAGTAATCGTCGGCATCTTCTTTACTAGAAGCATTGTTGTCATCTTACCATGATGGTTAATATGATCATAGTCACTTAATGCCACCAAAGGCAAATTTTTAAAGGTCCCTCTATATGATGGCCAATGTAGGTTGGCTCTAGCTATTACTATGCCAGAAACACGTACCCACCGTGTTTCAATATTTGAATTGCTAATCATCAATATGCATTTTTTCGAAAAAATACCTATCTATTTTTTATTTATTTTTTTCTTGATCTAAGATGGCGGAACTGAACCATTCTTAGTTTTCTTACAAAAACAGGTTTTGCACTAAGAGATCGAGAGTTGTGATACTTGTATTACTTTGCTTTATGCGTAAAATGAAATTAGCTCCATTCCATTATTTCATTCAGGACGGGACATTGCCATGTATAAAATGTAAAATACTTTTGAATATATTGTAACGTGGAGATTTGTCCACGTTCCTGTCTAGATTGATGTAAAAGGATTGGGCGTTAAGTACTCAAAAATAAGCTCAATACATTAAAATAATTACACGCCATAAAAGGTTTAGCATTGTAAATAAGATTTTAGATGAGGGGACAGCCATAGGGTATCTTACTACTATAGATATATTTTATGATCAAAGTACGGAGATAAATATTTGTTATTGATTATACCCTATGCTAATTAATTACATCTTAAACAAAACAATTGTACATAGAAGCTATGCATGGGAACAAAGTCCATTGACCGATGTCACACAGGTGTTATATAAAATATTCTAGAATGCGCTAATGAATTAATCATGATTAAAAGTATGCATATCGATATGTGGAAGTGGACCTGAAATGTATAGAAACGGTTCACCCACAGCAGTAAGGGAGAGTAATTTTGGGCGTCTGCTGAACGTCGTAATGTCGGACTAAGTAGCGAAATAATCATCCGGAATAAAATAATAGATTAATAATTAAATAAAAAATAAAGTCATCTCTAATTAAAATGTGAACATAAATTTATTAAGTATTTTATTATGCATTTGTCTAATGTAACGCGATACTTAGCATTAATATCGTTGATCAAGGTAAAGCTAAAATAAATATAAATAAATAATTAAGATAATGGTACGTTACTCTAAAATAACAAATAAGTAGTTTGTGTGTAGCGGCAATATCTGTAAGTACCTAGTTTAACATTTCTTTGATGACTAAATATTTCTTAAGTGAACAAATCATAAAGTCACTTTTATTCAAGCGTTGATTTATTTTATTAATTGCAAAGCGCTGATTACCTTATTTTACGTATGGGAATGAATGAGCATGATTGCAGGTAAACATATTTAAGGACCAATACAATTTGATTAAGTTTAATAACTGTTTCATTTCTGCTACCTGAATTATTAAAGCTTATGACTATCGTTAAGGATTGGCGTTACCAGTAATTACTCAACTACAAAAGGCACAATTAGAAAACGGTATGTCCACCTTAGCGATGGTCTAATGTTTTATTCTAAATTAAGGGATATACGGGAGCAGTAATATACGGCGGACGACCCAAATGCCAAAT
>WYDF02000015.1:157752-178163 GCA_009867245.2 Adranes taylori
GTCTCCTGTGCATCCCTAGAGGGTATGAGCTCCTCTCATTATGTTTATTATAAGATTGCATTTAAATAAATAAATATAAATTAGTATTATAAACAAATTATAAGCATGAATCATACAAAGTTATGATCATTAAATTACATCTAAGTAGTAAATACATATTCGAATAAAACCTAATATTTTAACAAGAATTTATATATAGGCTTCAGTATTAAACCTAACGGCGTAAGTGGACCGAAGTCATAAAGCATTATAAAAGAAGAAGGGGAAGTTTTCCAACTGCATCATGTTTCATTTGCAAATTTTAAAAACCACGATATAATCAAAGATATTTAATTACATAAATTATTTTTACAGATGACTCATGTTTATAATAAATTTTGTCATAAATAATATTTCTTCAATCTATAAATAATTTTTTACTAATAAAACTTAATAGCGTGAATAAATAAACTATATTCGCTTAGTAAAACCTCAATTACATTATTAAAATACGCACTCACGTGATAAGTACCGGCATAATTTATTCTATTCTTAGAATAATTGAAACTAGAATAATTTCACACAATATAATTTTTTTTTTGTTCTGCCGTTGGGAATAAATCAAATATTTATAACGCTTTAAAGAAATTTATTTTAATTTGAAAATTAAGAGACGCACTCATTTTCAATTGTGTTTACTTTTAGATATAAAATTAATAAGATATACTTTTAAAATATTAGAATCTCTAGAGAATATAATTCAACTTTCTCATTTATGATTTATACAAATATCCCACAGAGTAAATAAAGTTGGATATTGGGTTTTAAATTTTAATATGCCATCAAATAATTCTATTAAAGTTTCCTTACAGACAAGTTTTCATTGTATTTAAAAAAGGTTATAACACTTTAAGTATCATAGCAAGTTTTTAGTTTATGGCAACCTGTGCTGAAGGTTGCCATCCCTTGCTTTATATGATTTTACTATCTACTAACTATTTAGCTTCTAACTATCTCATTTATAAGGTCACCTAAAATTGAGGGTGCCTTCATCAACTGACAACTTGACCATATATTATTTGGCTATACCTATTTCTTCTTATATATTTACCATTTACGAAGGATGTCATTTTTTGTACCCCCTTCATCTAATAATGAATTTCCGATATATTATTTGTCTGTAGTTTGCTTTATTATCCAGTTTACTCAAGAGGATGCTTTTCAGCCGCCGACTCCATCTTATTTGTTTTTCATATATGTTTTCCATCATTCAAGATCATCTATTGTATAGTTGGTCTTATTCTCTAAAAGTCTAATCTAATATTATTTGTCTATACCTATGTTTTCTAATATCTATTTTGAAACTTTAAATAAATATTTCGTTGGCTTTATTTATTTGTCTTAGATATTTATTATTATTCTGGTATTTGGGGGTACATGGATGTGGGGATTTCCCTAAATCTTGCAATATGCACATTATTAATCTGAGATGCTGCTTCTCATTAACTAAATGCACCAAATGTTATTGATATTAACATCTCAGTGCTGTGCAAATTGCGCTTTCTGCATGTTGCCCCACTTGGAGTAGCAGTATAAATTTTGAAATGGTACCAGTTTTAATAAACGCAATCCACTATGGAGTGACAAAAATCGAAATGTGCTAGCAAATAATTAAAATAACAATATATGGATCTAACATGATCCATTCCTAGAATAAAAATCAGCCTATTAGTGAGATTAGGTGTCCTAGTAATCATTAGCATAAAATTTATTCATAATCTATAAACGTACCCCATAATTAATCCTAAATTAAAAATAAGCCTGCTGAATTAAAGATTGTGTAAAAACTGATAAAAATATACTTAATCTAAAATTATTACTAGCAAAACTTAATGTTTAGCGCACGCAGTGACTTTTCCAGTAAAATTTTCGAGAACCCAAGGATCAAGCGCAAACGCCTCTTACATCGCGTTTAAATTTGGGGAGTGCTTCTTTTACTCCCCAAAGCAACGAAGAGTCTTTTGAATGGGGAGCGTAGCGATTTCCATCTACCCTACGGGATCCTTGTACAATAGCTACAAAAAGCGATTCACTTTAATACACACTTTAATTTACCTGCCTATGAAATGAAGTTATAACCCCCAGGACTATAATTCCCTACACTATGTGAATAAAACACCAGACTCTTTCGCACCGCGTTGCAATTGCTAACATGGCACGTACCCTTCGGATAGAATCATAAATTTATCTAGGTAGTTAATGGTAATCCACAATCCTTAACAATCACAAATTGTTTTTTATAAGTCAAGACTGATTAAATAAAAGAAATACATAAACTTATGTGATCTATTAATAATAATTTGGGTATATGGTACATGCAAATGAAATAGATGTTTGTGCATTCAAAATAAATAATCCACGCCACATCAAATTAATAAAATAGTATTCAATTACTGCGTACGTAGATTAGGTACAAGAATGACATTCATAATTCATCAAATTGGCTCCCAAATTATTTTACTCACAGTTTTCTGTTGATCCTACCATCACAAACCTAATTTATAATTACACACAGTCACCCTATTAATTCATTTCGATTTATTTTAATTTACCTCAATAAATAAACTTATTGCCTAGTCAATTAAAGTTATTTTATTCAAAGAATTCAAACTTAAAAAATTATTTAATTATTACCGAATGCTGTACACTACTAGGTCTCATATCTAACTACCGATAATTATTAAAAACTTTCATGTAATTCATGATTTTATTTGGAATTACTTATAATATAATTTAGTTCACATTACACTAGTTCAGAAATTAGTCAAATGACTGCACTCCTGTGCGAGTTGTGTAGCATTTATTACGTTCGTCGTTTCTTCGCACTTCCTTTTTAGTAAATTGTTAGAATTTAACGTATTCTCACTTAATTACCGATTAACCCTGCTCTACTATTTACTTTTGGCCATAATGGATTCATGTCCAATCCGATCTGCTTTCTTCGCACATACTTATACAGTATCATACGGTACGCTCTCACTAATTATTGATTGATTACAAATTCAATCTATTCTCACTGATAACAGCAAGCTGCAGTATCTATTGATTATCATCAATCAGCGACGATCCCCTCTGCTACACATTATTTGTATAATTGACGTGATCGGCCTTATTTTTATCCGACGAAAGAAATAACGATGCTCTTCGATTCCCACGGTGAAATTCTAACTTAAGTAAGATTATCACAATATCCATACTAAAATGAACCAATTCCTACGGTATCTGCTTAAAAAATTAGACCTACCGACGGAAAACACAGTTGCGGATACTAAGCCACAAAAACCAAAATCTGACATAGAAACTAATGAACTACACTTAACTCAAGTAGCAAATTGGTAATATACGTCAAACTACATTAAGCACTGCCGAAGACAAATTGAATACAAACTACCCAATGCAAAATGCGTACCTAAAATAGATTGATTGAGTCAAGTGTTACTTTGTGGTAATCCATGATATCAATTCGAAGTGTTTTTTACTTCGTTACTAATACGTATAGTACAATTGTTCAGATTATGACTATAGTTTCAACCTTCTCTGGCCATCTTCAGACATCTGGACTACGGGTTCTAGGGTTCTATTATTGGGGTGTGTTAGGTGACCATATTGGGGCTAAAGTAAAGAATCTCTTCCTTTGTACTTTGACTCTGTGTTTAAGGGAATGTTTAATTAACTCCATCTCATGTTTCCTACAACTTGCGACCATTCATTAGGAACTATGTCCAAGTTCACAACTACCCAAAACCGTATATTAGATGGTTGGTTGCATTTGGAACATTGTATTCTTGAACAATTGCGTTCTTCAAACGGCCATTCTTCAAACATAATTTTGGGTAAAACTCCTCGTTTTCTTGGCTTTCATATCTCCAGACACTTCTATGAGCGAAATATTCCACATTAAGTGCTTGTAAAAGAACATTATATTTTTTACAGATCTTGAGAATATTAAATAGTAAATGACTTAATATAAGGACTTTCAATAGTATAATATAACTCTCCAGTTTTCTTGCGAATTTGCAGTTTTTTTGGAACTCCGAACCACAAGAGAATTTGATTGATTTTGAGCAATCGGAAGGATTGTTACGGAAGGACGGTACTTTTTATTGATGAAACAAATAGAGTTAAATTATGAATAATTAAATTAGATGAATTATTTAAAATTTTCTTCTTTGCAGCTGCAAGTTCTCGGTAACTGCATAGATGTGTTACATATTTTAAGAATTAATCAAATTTTTAGTTTGTTTAGCAGCTCTGAAAATATGGTGGTAATATTTGCACAAAACTCTTTTAAACCCAAAAAAACGTGCAGGATCATAAAAAATGCTCTTTTAAAGGTTCAAAGTTTTATATCAGTAAGAACAGTAAGTAGCCTCTGACAATGCTTATATTTCTCGTAATATTGTCAATTTTGCGCAAGTTTATTAAACATGGCCATCGAAATATGCTCATTATACATCATATTTTCAATCAATTTACATAGTTTTACAACACAAACAACGTAAAATGTACAACAAATTGATTAATATTATCAAATTGTTATAAATCAATCGAATTTTTCATCTACAGCCTATAAAATATCTACTAAATAAAATATCCGCCATTTTTAGGCTCTTTTACAATGAACCCAAAGGGCCCTAATTAAGGTTTTTCACAGCAAAAACAGCGTAAAATTAAAAAAGAGGATAATCTTTACCTTTTATAAAAACGCGTAAAACAATGATTTCCATGTTTAAATTACATAAAAATTAGCAAAACGTATTTTTTTTTTAAATAGGCGTAACCCGAGTACTTCAGCCCATTATAATTTTAAACCCAGACCCTTTAGGACTTTCTGTTTAGCATAAATTTTGTCGAGAACCAATATTGTACCATTGTTTGTTTACATAATGTGTGCGTCTGTGATACTTTCTACATCAATTACGTTATTAGTCTATGATGCACAAACCCCGCGGGCCAACTTTGTAACCTGCTTTTTTGAAACAAGTATGTACAAAAATGTATTTAAATATAAACGAAAGCATAAGCTATCCCGCATAACTTGTCTAAATTTCATCGTGATATCTTTACTCGTGCAAAAGTTATGAATAAAAATGTCCATAAAAATCATACTAAAATTTACGTTTTTGCTATGAAATGAAAATTTTCTAAAGTTACAAAAAAATTTCAAACTGAATAACTGTAAGCCGTAGAATTATCATTCATAACTTTTTCGAAAGGGCATAAAGGGACCTTTCCAACAATGTAACTTATCAGCACTGCCTAACTTTCCGTATGGTTGAAAAAAAATGAACAAAAATGCATTTCAAAATTGAACAGTTTTCACATGTGTCATTTAGCGGGTCCAATTACGGGCCCTCCAAATGATTTCGAAATATTCTGATATAACCACGCACCGTTTTATTCTCAATCTCACAACATAAATTTGTAATCTGGAGCTTTTTTGTAGGCGCCAAACATAGACCGAGACTGGTACCATATCAAATAAAGTCGAAATCTTTTGCAATTTTCATTATTTTATTAATTATCTTCAATATTTCTTCAATTTCATGACATTTTTGAAATTTCTCAAAATTTATATTATTATAATTTAATATTTTTGTAAAATTGCATTTTTTCATTCCCCTATAACTACGACCCTATAGCGTTTTCAACATTTTTTACAAATAAAAAATAAAATTTTACATAATAAAAACTAAATAAATGAGCATTTAATTACATATTTAAAAACGAAAGACCTGGCCTATTTGAAATTCTATGTTGATGGTGGATGCAATCCGTATATACAAGTTATCTATATTTTAAGAAAATGCAAATTGTTTTGCTTGATATGTAACTATAACTCTACAAACTTTGTTTTGTTTTAATGATTATTTGATTAATAATAAAGCAACATATTAAATACATTATTAATTATCAGAAAAAATGTATTATTTGATAATTATTTATATGAGGCTCTCTACATACATGTATGTAATAGTTCCGATATCATTTAATGTATCAGTTCTTTAACCAAATTAAATTGTTAGCATGTAAAAATGATACAAATTATTATTATTATTCAAACAAGTCTGAGACTGTTCCAAATTATGTTGTACTGAAAGTAGCTAAAAAATATTTCTATTTTAGTCGTTAAATTTAAATCTATTAGTTAATCCTTAGTTTCCTGTAACGTACCATTATAATATATTTAATTCCTGCAACAAATAGCACGGCCTACAATACTTATGTTATAAGGTCCAGTAGAATATGTTATAGGATCAGTCGAGATTTCTAGCTCTCTATGTAACCTTACCTCATTTAAAATATTTACAATATTTGATAATGTATGTATATTTTTAGCTGCAGAACCAATGTCTGATATTTTTATTTATTTCAAGCCTTTTCTGATTAATTTGGCAATAGCTTTCTTCAACTGTGAATACGTTATTTTTCTATTAAGGTAAGATATTTTGCTGAATTAATTCTTCCAATTTTTTTATGCAGATTGATAAGTTAAACGTCTTTTCTAAGCAGAGTACGAATTATAAACATATAAAATTCAACATAAAAATGTCGTTCTTATTGACTTCAAATATTTTTAGTACTAACGATCAAATGTATCAGTAAGTGAAAAGTTAATATCTATAATTTGAAAATGTGCATACATCTTCAATTTTTGACACAAGTTAAAGTTATTATCAATACTTATTGCCAGAAGTATTCTTAAAGCATTTTATTCCCATTGCAATAGCAAAAATAAATCAGGACAGAAATGTGCGCGGTTATGTAAACGGACACACTCACCAAGTTTACACATTAATATCAAACTTATTGTGTTCATTGCAATAGCACACATCTTTGAGACTCAGCGATAGAGAGAGAGAGAGAGAGAAAACTCCGTTAACATTGTAAATACATATAGTAGTTGACAGTGGATTCGAAGGAGGGAATGTTTCGAATGGATAGCACGCTTAAACGGGCGGGAAAACATGTTTGTGTGTTGGGATTCGAGTGTCAATAACCCCATCGATTTCAACGTTAGCTCTAAAATGACATTAATCACTTTACTTCTGCCTTAAACAGATCCGGGATAAGTCAATTATTAAAGTGTACAAATTGTTTTTGATTCAAAGTTTTAAATTACTCATAATAATAATTGAGTTATTCTGTTAGTAAATTTAAAACTGTTATTAATGTCTGTCACGACTACAATCATAATCATATTTATTAAAGCAATTGATATTTACATGACATAATAACAATTTGCTAAAAATAACAATCCTAAAAATAAAATAATATATAAGCAGAGTAACAGTGTTTTAAATTTTGTTACAATTGACATAAAACTCGTGGATTGAATGTGGAGCAGTCTATCAATAATGCTTGTAATTTTCTTTTAAAGCTAAAACATCGTCCATGATTTTAAATAATTTGGTACTATGTTATATAATTTACAACCAGTATAGAAGACACTTTTTTACAATTAAACTTAAATTCTTTACTCCATGTGCCTAGGTAGGATATTCATGTGTGAACTTTGTATTGTTAGAGTCCATTTTTTTGTAGATATAGCAAAGTATTGAATAAATATAAACAGAGTAAATTATTAATAATTTTTCAGCCTTGAAAACAAGTCTGCACCTTGTTTGACTATTAATATAAAAAAAATTGATGTATTCCTCTTTTCTGTATAATAAAAACTCGATCAGTTTGCCACTTACAAATCCTCCCCAGAAAATTATTCCGTATGTTAAGGCTCTATAAAAAATACAGTTATTTTAATATATCAGTGCTACAGTAAGAAGACATAGTTGTCAAGGTATAACAAATTGTACCACGTTTATCACATTTCTAACTATATTACGCTTCGTTTACCATCTGCCCAAGGCCCAAGGTCTTTTTATATATTTATACGTTATTTATCATTCAATTACAAGGGTCTGTGCTACAGACTCTTGTCGTCTACTGGCAAGTTTATCCTAGATTATCTATTCCTATGTTTTTCATATATATATTTCCAATCTCTCAAGTCCTCTTACAGCGTACGGGGACTCATCTACTGGTGACTCTACTGGCTCATCTACAAAAAGTGAAAACCATTTTATATTTGCATCCAAGTAAACACCTAACATTTTTACAGAGTCAGATTTCTTTTGGTTAAAATTAGAATTTAATTTAAATTGGGAGTTTGTACAGACACGATACGTAGAAATACGACCATGGTAATATTGTTTTATAGACCATACTAACTTCATTATACACAAGCGAGACCCTACTTACTACCTTTCATTAGAAAGTTTGTTACAGCAATGTATGTAACATATGCAGTTGTATCAGCATATGTTACAAAAGTGGAGTGTGACGAACTAATGTTTGAAGATCATTAATAAAAATAATAAAAAGTAAGGGGCCTACATTAGAGCCTTGAGGTTTTTCTTTATTTAATATGCGCTACTCTAAAGAAAGAGTATTACCGTTGTTATTAAATATTTTGTTTTACTCCTATCCTTCAAATATAGCTCAAACCAATTGACAAATATGACTTTTCTAATAACAATTACACTGTCATGAATTACACAATTAAACGCTTTGGAGAAGTCAACAAACAAACCAATAGTAATTAGCTTCCTATTCACAGCACATCTGTGAAACACGTTAGAGCAGTATCAACACTGTCGAAAAACATGCGGACAATTAGAGAGTAGATTAAATTGATTGCAGAAATTTACTACTCTTGAATTCAATAATGATTCAAGTACTTTAACTATGGCAGATAATTAACTAACTGGTCTATAGTTATTAATGTCGTCAACATTACCACGTTTCTATAGAGCAATAACAGAAGCATGCTTTACCTTACTTTAGTGGCGCTACAATGTATGAAGAAGCCGGGCCTTGTCTAATACATATTTTCGCCTATCGTCTCTGCGGGTAGCCAACTGTATCCAGTTTCGGACTCCTAGCATGCGAAGGTCCCCCTCTATGTCATCAAACCATCTTTGTTTACGGCGGCCCATGGATCTTCATCCTACAAGTCCTATGTTAAGAACTGTTTTTGGCTCCCGTTGATCTCCGATTCTCTGGACGTGGCCGAGCCAACGTAGTCTTCATGCCTTGATGTCTGACATAATCAATGGAGCATCATAGAGGTGTTCCAGTTCTTTATTCGTTCATTCTTCTCGTGTACAGCACCAAAAACTTTGCGAAGGACTTTCCTCTCCCAGACGCATACTAGATTTTGATCTTTTTTTCCTGACAGTCCATGTTTCTGAGCCATATAAGACCACTGGCTTGATAATGGTTTTATACACCAAAAGTTTAAATTTTTTAGAGACAAGGGAAGACTTAAATAGCTTCTGGGACCTAAAGAAGCACCGGTTCCCGGACGCTACTCTTGCTTCGATTTCGTGGGGTACTTCGTTGTCATGTGTTACGATGCCTCCCAAATATTTGAAGGCATCGACCCTTTGGTAACCATTGAAATTATCAGCGTTCCGCCATCTGATTGAGTTCGTAGTGTTTATCATATATTTTGTCTTTTCCTTGTTGACGCGTAGCCACATTTTCTTAGCTTCGTTCACGAGTGTTTGTACATTCTCGTTTAGGTGTCTGATGTGTTTTCCTAACATAGCAATGTCGTCCGCGAAGGCAAGACTCTATTAAATATTATGGCTCCCGGGTTTGTTGGTAATTTCCTCATGACCGATTCCAAGGTGATGTTGAACAGTATACCTGATAATTGCTCGGAAAGTTTCCCATGTACTACTCTTCGTATGGAGCAACGTTATTCGTACGAGCTGTCTCAGTTTGAATGTATACCAGGTTCCTACATCGCGTGGTAGAGGTGGCGGAACACACTGTCGTAGGCAGCTTTAAAATCAAGATAGAGCTGGTGGAACATTACGTTGTATTCATAACACCTCTCCAGAATCTGCCTTAAAATAAACATCTGATCTGTCCTCGACGTTCCAGGTCTAAACCCACTTTGGTATTCGCTGATAGAAGCTTCTGTGTAAGTCTTTAATCTCTCGTTGAAGATTTTAGCGAAGAACTTGTGCCCTAGTTTGAGCAACGATAACCCTCCATACTTTCCGCAAGGCGTCTTATCGCCTTTTTTTATGTAGAGATACAATAACTGACATACAGAAGCCCCTTTCAGTAATTCAGGAAATGCTTAAACACTTCATTGACTTTTGAGACATTTTTGAGATAAAAAATATATAAAATATTATCGCTCAGATTTGTATTTCTATGATTTTTTCCATAAAGGGATATTACGTTCCTAACAAATGGATTTTGTTTGGTTTTGCTGGTTTTCTTGAGGGCATGTAAAAGATGTAAGACATAGAACGCAATGGTTTCTGTCTCTCGTTTGTCCTTCATTTGTCATTTGCCTAATTGCCATCATTTGTAGTACAACATCTTTGTGTCTTGTCATTCCAAGCATAATTATTCTATAAAGATGCATGTGCAGACAGCTTGTCCAAGAGATGTATCGTCACATAGTAGATGTAAATTTTTGTTTATCCATGGCAGCGTAATTTAGTTATATTATCGGAATAATAAATTGACGCTAATAAAAAGTATGTCGGAATACTGTAGCGTAGAACATTGTTGGTTTTAATTGGTTAATCAATAAATTTATGACGAGGACTATAAATATTGTCGAAATTAATTTTTGACCATTCATAAAATATATTTGTTTGAAAAAGGATGTAAGCTCATCAAAGTAATACTTTTAACTTATTTGAAGTTACCACCAATAATTTATAGGCTAACCGTCTTACTTGAATGATTATTCTAAATGGGAAGAAGTTCAGAATTATGTTTGATCGCCACAAACGTTCATTTAACTGAGTCGGTCCTGACTATCGTTCACAAAAGCGTACATAAGCGGAAACGGCCACATATTTGCACCACACATCAACTTACCACTTCCAAACTCAGGCGTTCGATTTGTACAAATGCATTACGATTGTTATTATCATAGTAATGTTACGAAACTTCATTGTCGATAATTCTTAAGCGCATTTAGTATTAAGAGAGACATAGAAATAAAAATAATTGTCAGTTCAGCACATTTATGAACTCATAACATAATTCACTCTGTTTCAGAAAGTTAGTGAGTTATTGAAATCCATTCGTTGTGTTTCAAGCTAAAAATATGTCTTTTGTAAAGTTGGTAGTTTAGTCGACATATATTACGCAAAAAAAGTATAAAAATTTTATAAGCGCACTAACTGTTTATCATCATATAATCTTATTTAATTTTAGCCTCTCGGAAAAATATTTTTCAACAAAATTACGTATAGATAAATGTGCTGCAAAAAGTGACTTTATAGCATTTATTACCGAAGCAGGCAAACAATGTTCAAGACCGTATATAGCTCTTATTTACCTCGTTTATAAATTTACACCACCTATAATTAGCCTTTTTTTATACGGATGGTTGAAAACTAATCTGCATACAGAAACAGCTCATAGAAGATGAAGTGTCTATGAGGATGACAGCACTGTGCTCTTCCACCCTCCTTTATCCCATCTATGGATGAGAAAAAACAGGCGGGCGCGAATGTTGCTGAGTCATTATACCCACCGGTCTACCGGTTCCACCCCTGTTCCTCTCCGAGTATTCCATTACTCAGAATACTCATCCCTCGGCACCTGCTACTATTATACCGTCCCCTTATTTGCTCCGCGGTACTCCAATTATTTACAATTTCAATCAAACTCCACCACAATTTACGCTAGACTAAACAGGTAGAAGGTGTATAGCGCCTCCGTGCCTCCTACTATCAGATTTCATCACAATATTTCACAAGGTTTACATACCTCTCTTCCTGTTAGCTTCTTTCTTCTTCTGAAGGATTCCACGGAATAAGGTCGCTACAGCGACCTAATTCTCCTCGCTCTCTAACATTACTTCAACAAACAGCGTGTGCTCATCATCATCCACAAATCCCCTACAGTGCTAACACTTCCCCGTCCTTGCTTATCCAATGCGGCAGAGATAAGACGCCTATCACCCGTCTTCCGATAACGCTTGGGTCATACTAATAAGTATTCTAATTCGCCATGTTTCCTTTCAACCCAATTTTTAGGCAAAAGATCCTTCTGGTTACGCCCCTTTGCTCACTCCACACCTACCGGAGTCCGGCTTCGCGCATCTTCGCTCGCTCTTCAGCCACTAAATATATCGAGGTTTTCCCCACAATCACCCGCAGCGCTTCTGTCGACACTGTTTGGTACTCACCCGAGACATCCCTTAGTCCAAGCCTCTGAACTTTGCTTAGCCTCTCCCTAACACACGCTATTTTTGTTGCTTCGCACCGAAGCGGAACTGCATACAATACTATTGACTCCGCAGTCGCACAAAGAAGCCAGCGTCTTGCCACTTTTGAGCATACGACCTCAGGAATGATCTTTGAGAGCTTATTCAGCCTCTCCAGTGCCTTGGCCGCTACGCTTCTGACATGTGTGGTAAATTTGAGTCCCCTGTCTAGTGTCACTCCCAAATACTTCATGCTTCTCCCAAATTTTTCCTTACAGCCTTCAATTTCCAGACTTTTCTATTTGCGGTCAACATAATTACCTCTGCCTACGAAGATTGTCATTCTCAGAATTAGCGTAGCGCCTATGCCATCCACATGTTTTCGGATTGCATTTCTTCTCAAACTGCATTTCCCCTTTTCCCCTGAAAGTATTTTGTAATCCTTACAGAGTCCGCACTCTCTCTCTACGACTGATCGTTAAATAATATCCTTTATCCTAGATTCCTTTGGGGATGATGCTTACATACAGTGCAATATTTTGACATACTTGAAACACCGTCAGAATCTATATGTACAGTTGGAAAAATTCAATTTGGACACTTCAAAGTTGTTTTTTGCAAAAATGCAAACATCAAAGTCGTTTTTGTTAGAAGTGGATTTCTGAGAATTGCATTAATCACATTGGACTGGTCCTATTGGACGTGTTGGGAGCAAAACCTATATTCCCAATTCTTCTCGCTCCTTAACATCACCTCAGGATCTTATGCTCTTAGGATCTTGCCCACTTGCATTTCCGTCTTCAAACGCCTCGCATACAAATAACGTGTGCTCAGCATCATCGACAAACCCCCTGGAGTTCTGACACTCCCCCGGCCTTGCTTTTCCAATGCAGCAGAGATAAGATGCATAGCACGCGTGTCCCGACAACGCTTGGCCCATCCAGTAATCTAATTCGCCATGCTTCCTTTCAACATATCTGCAGCAGATATCTGTAGATAGTTCCATATCTGCTGCCATTTTCTCCTCGTTATGTCCTTCTGCTCGCTCGACACCTACCGGAGTCCGCCTTCGCGCATCCTCACTCTCTCTTAAGCCTCTAAATATATCAGGGTTCTCCTCACAATCATCCGCAGCTCTTCTCTCAGCACCGTTCCACAGCTTCGCATCACAGCGGAACTACATACAATAGTATAGACTCCGTTGTCGCACAAAACAGCCTCCTTCTTGCCGCTTTTGGTCCTGCTACCCTAGACATGATCTGTGAGGGCCTATTCAGCCTCTCCATTTCAGTCCCCTCTCTAGTGCCACCACCAAATACTTCATGCTTTTCCCAAATTTTACCTTACATCCTTAAATTTCCAGACTTTTCTTCTTCCGGTCAGCATAATTACCTCGATCAACGAAGATTGTCATTCTCAGAATTGTCCTAGCGCCTATGCTGTCTACATGTTTACGAATTGTATTTCTCCTCAAACTGCATTTCACCTTTTCCCCTGAAACCATTTTGTAATTTTTTAATCCGTACAGAACCAGCAAAGCGTTCGACCATTTAGTTTTTTACGTATCGTATACGTTCTTATTTAGTAATTTAAAAGCCACTCTCATATGGTTTTGTCAGTTGCTACTGCTTTATATGCTTTTCAGTCACTATCATTGGATTACGAGAAACTCCGCACTCTTTCTACGAGTGAACGTTAAATAATATCTTTTCCAGTAGATTCGTTTGGAAGTTACGCTTGTATACAGTGAAATATTTTGACATACACAAAACGCCGTCAGAATCTATATGGTATAGTTGTCAAAATTCAATTTGGATACTTCAAAAATTAATGTTCGTTAATGTCGTTTTCGTTAGAAGTAGAGTTCTGAGAATTACACTAATCACATTGACTGGCCCACTCAGTCGTGCGATCAAAATCTATTGAAAATGTTTGGAGCTTTATTGAGACCAAGCTCTGGGGTTAAAATATCACTCATTCAGTACAGCTGAAAGGATATATGTGTTCAAGAAATTATTGTCTAGCTTAGAGACTAAGAATAACCTAGGGACTAAGCTCCGTCATTGGCGGACAACATGGAGGAGGCTCGACTCTTTTTTTCATATATTAAATACAATTTTTATTAGTCACTTTCGTACTTGACGGTTTGTATAACATAATTTTAAAATTATTTCAATTCGTTCCTTTTAGAAAAAAATATGTATAAATGAATTAAACTCTGTTACATAAAAATTCGTTTATAGTCAATCTGCATTTCAACTACTTACCGAAACATGCTTACATTAAACACTTACTACAACAAGCATGCTGTGCTACTTACATCTTTTGATATATTAGAAAGGCAACTATAAATACTATAAAATAAAGGCAACTATTAAAACATATGGTTTATTGAAAAATTAAGGGTTATTGAAAAGACCGCACATAGTATAGCCATAGTATTGAGGTAGTCATTTAAATAAATTAAGCTACGGGCTCAATATAAAGCCAATATTTTATTTTAGTTACAACTCATAATACATATTTAAAAGACTTTGCGCAACGTATTATAAATAATTATTTAAAAACAAATGCGTTTTTTAGTTGAACAAATATGAACAAGCTTAATTTTTATTTGAATAAGTTGCGAATATAAGTATATGATATATTCTCAGGGTATCTGTTTAATTTATAATGTAAGGCAATACTAAACTTTTTAGGTACAAGTGTAAACATGTTAAGTCAATAAGAGAATGAAACTTGACTTTTTTGCTTTATTAAACATTCTATTATTTTTATCAGTAAGAAGTTATTAAATCTTATTTATAGCTACTTATTTTGCTTATAAAAATAAAAGTCCCAATTTTTCTCATAATTAAAAACCGCATGATTGATGATGATAGCTTATTATTTACATACTTAAAACTTTCACACGAGGTTGAGCTATGTTTAATTACTTTATATAGAATGCAGTATTCAAGTTTAAAAACAACTTGATTTTTGATAAATACGCATGAACTATTGTAATATGTAAACCTCCTTCAATAAAAGTCCTATACTTATGCAGAAATTATAAAGTCATAGTCCTTGAAAAAAATTAACAATTTAAAATAATAATTATTAAATAGTGATAATTGCACCAAGAAAACACTGACTGCACTTTATAATTAAATATAGATGTTAATTTTTATGTTGTACACTTATAGTTTAGTATAAAAGGAAGGACATTGTGAAAGATTCCTATTAAAATAATAGATATTTCTATAATGTCCGCTACTTTTTATATTATAAAAGAATATTATATAAATATATATATATATAAAATATATAATAAATGTGATATTGTTATAATAAATGAAAAAGTGTATTAGGTTTAATCCTGCCATATTGTATAAAAATATTAAATAACAACACGACAAAAATTACTGTGAATATGTTTAATTCGAAATGCTAAAATTTTTAATTAACAATATTAGAATTTGTTTATCCATATCTTTAACACACACTTCATAAAATAAATATTCTGGAAACGTGTGAAACCTAATGGAAACGTAATGAAACAATTTAAATAAAAAAGAAACATATTGTCCTGAATTGAAAACTATCTTTTAAAATTGTTAAGTCACATATAATTAAATTCATTTAGACATTTAAATATAACTCACTTTAATTCGGATTTAATCATTTAAAACAACGAAGTGAATACTTAATATTTAACGTATGAAGAAGCGGTATTACCCCGCAAACATTTGTGGATGCATTAAACGAAATTTACGTCACCCCAATCACAATCTTCGAGTTGGGTAAAGTTCTAGAAGCTAATATTAGGCTGAAAACATACGTGGTGTCATTCTTTTGTTTTCTTTGAATATTTAATAATTTAAATTGAATTAATATTTATGATTTTCTTAATATTATTTTGACATAATATTTTTTTACGGCATTGAGTATCTTAAGCTTAATGAATATTGCGCAAGGCTAAATACATTGTAACCAATCAATTCAACGGTTCAGAAATTTAAAGTTAAATCAAACTAAATAATTTTCTTTAACAATTTGTGGAACTACGGTTATCAAACAAAAACATTCTCTCACAGCGACTATGACTGAAGTAAATACAACGTTTTCGACAGCTGTTCTATGAATGAGCACGTACAAGAACGATGAATAGATATAGATTAGATATAGAATAGAATAGATATAGATAGAATAGATTGGAACAAGAATAAAGTGTGTGAATATATATTCTCAGTTTGCTGGGTATATATCGCTAAATTCAATTAGAAATATTAAATTTAAAAAGCCTCTAAAACACTAAATCAATTGCCGATACCACATTTGTACAAACGAGAAGTGAGTTATTCCTGTCGGTTCTATTTAAACGGAAAGTTTAGAACATCTGTTTTAATTTGAAATCACCATTAATACCTAGCATTGTTAAAATAACTAATATATATATTTCCTAAAATTTCTCCATTAATAATATAAAATTATTGCATATTATTTGAATCGGAATCTTGCCATTAAAATTTTCTTAATACTTCCATTTCAGTCATGATTATTAGATTTATATTTATTAAAACTAAGAATTTTAGCATGTCCAGAATTGATTATTAAAATTTAAATTATTTTATATTACTGAATTAACTTGAAAATGAAAGTTAGCTCAGCAATATACCGAAATTGTAAAACATAATTGTTTCAGCTGGTTATTAAAAAAAGTCTATGTATTTTGTCTTATACAGAGTGATTAAAATCAAAATAAAACTTACAGAAATAATAATTTTACATGTTTTACGGTTTTGATTTATTTGGATCTTTTTTGATTGTATAAAAATTTTTATTGAAATATTCTTAAAAAATATAAATGATATCACTATATTCTTACTAATATAATTGCGTCATAATTCAATTACATTGATAATTTATCATTTATCACTCTGTATAGTTATATGTATTATTTTCTAACAATTATATTTAAATTGCAGAGAAAATACTGCTAGTGCAAAAACTAGTGAATTCTTAATAATGAATTCAAATTTGTTAATAAATCTATTTCCTGTATTCATCACAGCTTAGGTCCAATACAAACCACAGATGCTCGAACATATCGTTCCAACATCTATCTGCTGATGTCGAAACTACGTCAAATTTAATGTAAATAACTATATTATGGAGTTTGCGCAAGGAGCTTTTCTTTCTATCTTATAATTCATTTTTAATTAGTCACATTTTTAGCGGTAAAACATCTTAAATAGCATAAGTAAATATTTTAAATGCAAAATATAAATTAATTTTGAGGTTATTGTAATGTTTACTTCAATACTGCCTTCAGTCTCTTCGCCCTGCCACGTTCACTCGGCCACGTGCTGTGAAATTATAACGGAACGTTTTTTTATTAGCCCTCGCTATTTTATAAAGTAACTTTGACAGTTTGCTATGCGGTATAGTTATAAGCTCCGTTATGATTATAACATGCATTTATAGCGTAAATTTTGTCCTTGCGCAAATCGTAAAATACACGTTTAAATTTTATAGGCGCTATGATACGATACAGATACACGTTAAATTTTGTGGTTCCACAAATAGTATTTTCTCTCTAATAGTATCTTCTCTCTAATTTGGTTAACCAGTCCAATAGCGCATATTTATAAATAAATAAAAATTTAAATCGCCGTTGGGATTTGATAAATTAGTCTCTCATCTACAAATTTAATAAATGCTCATAAACATTCAAATATAGTTTGATTGTATAGGCTTTTTAATTTCTTTATTAAATGTACGTTAAAAGTCTCTATAAACCTAAATCCAACGAGGGTTTGAAGAAATGTAATTTCAAAGGTCGTCAATCAATCATTATATAGAGCTCTGTTTTAAAGCGCAAAGACTAAACAATGCAGGCATGAAAATAGCCTTAGACAATTAAAGTATTTCACTTTTCCAAATAGTTGCAAAGCTAAGAATATAAACTCATACTATTTTTCTACTACAATTTTTTTCACTAATAGGTATAATTTTTTATTCCGAAACCTGATTGTAATGTACATACATGCCTAACACATTGTATAATGCTTTACTTTACTGTACTTTGAGGCAGAGCTATATATAAATTGAAATCATTAAAATAAGATACAATTATTTTTAATATATAAATAGTTTTCTATTTTCCTAATGTATAGATTTGAATTTCATTTATACAAAAATAATACGTTACTTGTTTTTCTTTATTCTATAAAAACATAATAATAAGTTAAATCATTACATTGGAAAATATGGAAAATAGTTTGTGAAAATGATTTGGTTTTCTCTAAGAAAAAAAGTACGAAAATTGTAAATATTTAAATTATTTTGAGATGAATTTATTAATTAGTCTAGTCTTTTATTCTAGTCCAATAATCTATATGGAAACAAAAGTAATAAATTAAATATATCAGATGAAATTGTGCAATAATTTTAAAATCTATTTTGAATTAATTTATTTACAAATTCATGTTTAAATTTTTCCAAAAAAAACTTGATACAGCTACTAATTAATTAATATTTGGAAAAAGCATTTTAACTAACATTTCAAATTATATTTTATTAGAAATATGACTAATTAATTTGTTTTATTAAAATTGAAATAAAATTTATAAATAAGTAAAACCATATAGTTATTATATTGTTCATTAAAAACTGAATGTAAATCAAAACAAAACTATATAATATAAACTTAAAAGCCAGGGAGTATTCCCGAAAAAAACTTTTGGTATGTGTGTTCCATTATCTTATAATAAAATATTGTATTCAATGTAAAATATGCACATTCACGCACAATAATTTATTTTTGTCTTATTTATAGCAACACGATTAAAAGGAATAAATATTTTAGGAAAAAAAAATGGTTAAGAAATTACAAAATTATAGAGCACATTTATTAATCCATCAAGCAAACTATTTAGATGTATTAAAAAATAAAAGTTGCTACGGATTTGACAAAAATTAAACAAGCACATAGTTTAAAAAATGTTTATATTATATGAAACCTACTAGAATCAAAAAGTACTCAAAAGGTAAATATTTCGAAAATTTCATCAGCATTTTCTTGCCAATACAAACCAATTAATTATAATTTAACTTAGTATTACAGTTAAGATAATTATAATTTAACTTCTCATTTATAAAATGCCATGATTATTTACTGCTACAATCTATTATTTATTGTGTTTGAAAAAAGTTGCTTACGTATAGCCTCATTACAAAACACGTAACGAAATGTTGGTAAATAAACGGCCTAACAACTATTTTTATAAAACTATATTTATTGACTGATTTATAGTTTCTGTTAAAAACGAATGAACGAAGGCCTATAAAAATCTTTATTAGCAAGAGCCACATTTGAAGCTATACGTCTGTAACTGTAAATCTAAAATTAGACTATCAATGCAGTAAAAATATAAAATGTCATTAGGAAATATGTAAAAGGGTCTATATTTTATTAATTAACTAACAACTTGTTAATATAATTAATACAAAGAAAAAACATGCGTGATCACAAGATGATCTTATTACTATTATTAACGGTTGAAATGGAAAAACGTTGTGTCATATAATGTCTGCTTGAGTTTGTTATGTGTATGGGGTTACAATTCGTAGTTTTAATCCTGACAAGAATTGATTAAAGAATACAAATGAATTTGGGATAAAACTGTACGATGAAAACTATATTATTATAAACAGTAAATAATAAATGTACAATTAATGCCTCAGCCAATAAAATGGTCTAAAATTGTCGATTTCAATTTTATTTCTTCCTCATTTTATCCTTAGGCATTAATAATAACACAATCCCATAATGGATTCAAAACTTCTTTGGATTAAAAAACAAGCAAGTGATTACTGTCTTACTGTTGTCAAAGTTGTTATGTGTGTAGACGATCTAACTAAAGTTCAACCAAAGACTATATACAATGTTATAAATTGGAGGACATTGTTGCCGTTTACCAATTGTGAAATATTCCCCATATTTGAGATAAAATTGGAGCAAAGATTTTATAGAACATAAAAGCATTTATTTGGATCAAATTGATTTTTCATTATTGTATATACTAAAACTAGACAAACCAACAATTTATTAACATAAAAAAATAAACAATATTCGAAA
>WYDF02000015.1:185522-198925 GCA_009867245.2 Adranes taylori
TTATCCAGATTTTATCGGTTGTAATAACAGTTACAAAATAATGGTAATAAAGATTGCCAAAAAATATACTTGTTTATTTGGCCCAATTTTTTTTGGCAAAATTTAATATGGCCCAAACGGTCAAACGGGTTGGACACCCCTGATATAGTACAACAAAAACACGTTTAAATAAATGAACAAATAAAGCGAAATTAAATGCGTTTCATTTCAATAATGGCATTATTGTAAATGATGCAAAATACAATTAACAATATAAAATACCTTATCTTCCTTATACGTTGCCTAGTTTAAAGTATATGTATTGCTTATTATCCTAATTTCTTTTTATTATTCTTATACTTAATAATAATAACTTTATTTATTTTTAGCAATTTTGCTACTCTAAAGTACAAAACGTAATATACAAGAATATAGGAGAAAATAATAATAATAATAAGCGAAAATAATACTAATACAGTTACGAAAAAAAACATTGGATAATACATTAGTTATATTGTACTATTTTTGCTCTTATAATATTTCATTAAAGTTTTTTTAAATTGCTTTACATGTACATTATTGCTTATAATTGTCCATTAAATGCTTTTAAGCCTTTATAATAAATGCTACTCTCATTAATTTTTTTATTACACCTGTCCATATGGAAATTACTTGCGTTTCTTGGGAAATGTTTGTGTATGTCACAGTTATACTTTACATTTTTCATTAATTTGGCAGGCAGATGACCTTTTTTCATTCTGTATACAAACACCATTGTATTTAATTAATTAAATTCTGTCTATAGCCGAAATCCAGTTGAGTTTTTTAACATTTTTCTTATTGATGTTTTTCTATTGCACCTCAATTTGGCACCCATGCATCGGTTGTGCAGTTTTTTACACATCTAATTCTTTCTTCTGGCAGCTGTAGAGCACTGTAGCACAGTAATCAAAGTAAGGCAAGACCGTAGTATTAAAAATCACTTTTTTTGTCCATATTGACAGACTACCTCCTATTCTCCATAGAAACTTTTTTTGCTATTTTCTTGCTTATATATTCAATGTGTTTATCAAATTTGAACTGCTTATCGATTACTATACCTAAATATTTGTGCTCCGTTACACTTTCAATTTTATTGTTGTCAATACATATCCATATAGTGTCTTCCAATAAACTTCCGTTGTTTCCGATGCACATAACTTTGCATTTATTATAATTTAATTTGAAGGCATTATTTTTAAAGCACTTATTAATATTATCCAAATCACTGTTAACCCTTAGTTTAATTGCTTCTATTCCTTTGAACCGTAAAAAGTATTGTGTCGTCCGCAAACATCCTTACTTCACATTTTTTGCACTCATTTACAATGTCATTTATAAATATTGAAAACAAAGGAGGTCCCAGCGCGCTCCCCAAATTCAACATTTTGATAATTGGAGAGTTCCTTTCTATATAATGTATTTTGCCTTGTATTTTCAAGATATTTTGTAAAAAACTGTGTCCTTCACACCATAACATTTTAATTTCTGAACCAAGATACTCCTATCTACAACCTGAAATGCTCTTCTCAGATCCAATGGCTTTACTATGGCTGTTGTTAACCCATTATCACAGTTTTTTTATACCGCTAATCACATCGTTTCGCCGTGGAAGGATTTTTTCTGAAACCATATTGTACCTCAGTCAATAATTCGTTTTTGTAACATGACTTTCCAGTTGTAGCTGCACTTCATGATAGAGCGTCATCTTTGAATCACATTGAAACGTTTTTTTTTTCTCAACGCGAGTTATGAAGTCATACAAATTATATCCATAGATTTTGAAAAATTCGTAAATGGCATCATAGCAAGTCATAATAGACTCCCCCAGTTTGTCATTTTTGTACTCTAGATGATAGAGTGATATCCGAGGATTAACAAAAGTAAAACTTAAATTGCTGTAAACTAAAAATTAAATTAATGTTTTTTAAAACTTAGTTCTGAGGTTTTGAAGTTGACTCATCCTAATTAAATCCATAGATATTGCAATGCACACAAGTAGCATTCTAAGAAGCAACAGACTTCATTTTACAATTTATGTAATCTGGATTATTGAGTGACATTCAAGAATTGACATAAATAAATATTAAAATGAAACGTTTCTTTAGAAGCGCCTTATGAGGATGGAACATTCAAATAACATTCATGTATTGCGAACCGTACATAAATGATATCATAGCAAGTCAAGGATTATCTCCTTTTATCATTTATATACTCTAGATGATAGAGGGATGTTTCAGGATTAACATAAATAAAAACCAGAATTCGTTTTTCATAAAAGGGTGATTTGAGATTTTAAAGATGCCGCATGGAAATTACATCCATAGATTTTGAAACGTACATAACCAGTATCACGGTCTGTCAGGGTCTACCTCATTTTATTATTTATGTGCCCTAGATAATAGAGTGGTATCTCAGAAACAACAGAAGATAATAATAAACTGAAATGTTTTTTTAAAGCGAGTACTGAGCTCTTAAAAAGTGCATACAACTTACATCCATAGATTTTCCGCCATCTCAATTACTTTTTCAATCGCTGGTAGCAAATTAATAGGTCTATGTTCTTCTGCTTTACAAGTTTATGCTATTTTTGGTATTGGTATAACCAGAGAAATTTTTGTCTCCTTTAGAAAATCACCTGTTTCTAAGCATATATTAACTAAATTTAGTAACGAGTATCCACATATATCAAATGTTCGCTTCAATATCTCAAAGTTTATATCATCTGGAGTTGCTTTATTTCTTTGTTTCATTACTATTTTTCTTAGATGATTTAATGAAAGTTTCTCATAGTCCGTCCATTCTTCCTTACTTCTAATATTATTACTGTTTTGCCAATCTTCTGTTCGATTTATTGCGTTTATTATTTCTTTTACGCTGTCCACAAAGTAGTTATTGAATTTGTTGCTAATCTCCGATGCTAACGTTTCTTTAACATTATCGAAAGTAATCTTTTAATTCTCTTGCATAACTACATTTGGTGGTTCCAATTAAATTTTTCAAGTTAGTCCACATTATCTTGCTGTCGCCATTCATCCCATCAATGACTTTTTCATAGTATCCCTTCTTTCTAGATCTGATTGCAATAATTAAAATATTTCTTTGTCTTTTATAATATTCCCAATCTTCTTTTCTTTTGGTTATGCATGTTTTTTATATGCTTTATTTTTCCACTCTTGTTTATTTTGTATATTTTTATCAAACCACCCTTCTCCTTTACATTTTTTGGGTGTAATGGTTTTGGAGTTATTTTGTAAGGCATTGTTTAAGTTTATAACTATATTATTATATAGCGTGTTTACATTTCAATACTTTCTTTAACTTTTGGCGACATTAATATATTAAGTGTTAATGGACTATGGTCTAATATTTTTAAGTTATCTTCTGTTGTTGCTATTATGTCTGGACAGTTAGTAAATTGTGGTAGTCGATGTTGGTGTTGTCCTTGTTGATTTATTAACAACTTGCTTTAAGTTAAAATGTCCAGATATTTGTTCCAGTTTCTTCCTGTAAGTGTCATTTTTTTATTTGAGTCAAGATTGAAATAGCCTATCAGAATTTGTTTGTCTAAAACGTCTGCATCATTCATATAAGATTCAAGCCACTCACAGAAAAGTGAGTGACTTGAACTCAAAGAATGATAAAGTACCAGCATTCGGGATTGTACGTTTCTTCCCATGATAGATACATCAATAAGCCAGTAATTTTTTGGCGTTCTTCCAATACATTTTATTTCATATTAAATATTTTTCCTCACATACAGAACAACATCTCCAGTGTGGTGTGACTCTGAACCACATCTTATTAAATTATAATTTTTTATTTCAATCTCTACACCGCTAATATCTTTTGTGATGTGAGTTTCACTTAAGCAGAGAATTGTAGGTACAGCAATTTCAACATTACATCTAAGTTCATCCATATGTTTAAATAAACTCTGAATATTCATATACAGAATAGAACCCTCAGATTGCTTGCTAATATTTCCTCAATTTCATAACTTCCTTCTCTCTTTTATAATTTCAATGAGATTTTGTCTGTATGCACAATTTCTGTCGTCTGCTCTATACATGTAATTAACTTCCTTTCCCTCCCTCTCGTTCCACTTCCAGCAATTTATGCATGCATATTCCTGAACGGTACAATTATAATGCATGTATTCCTAGCCGCATTTGACGCAACATGCATTTCGATTGCAATTTTCTCCAATATGCCCATTTGCGGCGTATTTGTAACATCACTTCAGTCTTATATGATCTTCTATATGACATATTCCCCACCCGGTTTTTATTCGTTTCATGTCCATCATCTTTTAATACAGAATTTGTGGAACTCTAAGGATTATCACTCCATATCCGTTTGTAATTTGTTTGGAGATTACAGCGCAAATTTCTATTTGTTCTGCTTTTAGATTGTTGCGTGTAATCAATTCTTGTTTTATTTTATCCTCGCTAATGCATATATCTGAATCAAGAACCCCCTTCAGCTTAATTTCGACTTGTTTTCTATTTTTTGCCACTACTGCCTGTTTGTCGGTCAGTTTTTCCGTAATTTGCTTTTGGATTATTTCAATTTCATCTGCTGTGTTGCATCCTAAAATTAGTTGCCCATTGCGTGCAATCTCACATTTTGTTAAACCAAAACTCATTTCACTTAGATCAATAGCATTCTTTACATCTCTTAGTATTTGATTATTATCCGTCTGTGAATTGTTAGGCTTAATAGCAATGACGTTTTGAATTTTTTAGCTGGCTCCGTTCTGTCCATGTCCACAGCCAGGCTAGACTTTTCAACCGTAAGATGATTGTCATTGCATGTTGCGTTGCGTCATATATTCTATCTTTATCATCTTCTGTAATTCTATTCACTCGGTCCCCATATATTTCAAAGAATTTACATTTTTGCTTAGGAGTTCGATATATTTTTTTACTAGTATTCTTTGTTCCTCTTTATTTACTACTTCGCAACATTTCTCAAAGTATTCACACAAACATTTGCTCGTTTTAATTTTGCATAATGTTTTCCATTCTGATTGATTTAGATTCACGCACTTAATATGGAACCATCTACTACATATGCCATCACATCTTATTAATTCCGATTTATTTATTTAACCTCACTTTCTGTTTATTTTTCTAATATTTTTTACGATCCTTCCGTTATTTGTATTTTTTGTCTTAATGGGACTTTGGTATTTAATGTCCCTATTTGCAAAATTTCAGCCTCCTAGTTTGAATACGAAATTTCTGAACTAATAAAATCGCTCCTATCCACCATATTGGATTTATAAAAAAAAAATGAAAAGAAAACCGTCCTGTAGACTCATAGTCTACACTTGTGTACCAAATTTCATCCAGAGCGATCCCACAGGGAAGGAAAAAATCTTGAACATACATCCATATATACAAACCGAAAAATGGACCCTTCTTTTAATTTGTTGAGCAAGAAAAATGGTTTTACAAAAAACTTTTATATGAAAAATTGTTTCTTATGACTTCCTTATAGGTCTAGCAATTTATCTTCTAATATTACCTCGTAGGGGATTTTCTACCTCATGAGATTTTAAATTGTCTAAATAAATAATCATATAACATAAATATAAAGGTCTTATTATTTTCTTAGCCACCTAAACCTAAAAAATTATATTGGAAGTATATAATGCCTTTTGGAATATTTGAATTTTAGTCCCAACATGGCGGATATTTCCTATTGTCGTCATACTGTTGTTGCTACCATCTTTCGCTAGAGCTTTAAACCTACACCAACAAACCTACTTTCATAAACCTATATGACCCAGTTTAAAACTACATTCACGACACGGGGTGATAAGAATTTTAGATATTATATTATTGGATAGCAAAATGGGATGAATATACATCTACCCAACTTACTTTTGCCCCAAAACATTTAAAACTACATTGACGACATAACATATCAACAAACAGTGATAAGAATTTTAGATATATTATTGGATAGCAAAATAGGATGAATAATTATACATATTTAACATGAATTGTAAAGACCATTCCATTAAACTACAATTTGTAGCCTAACTCATCATTTATACGATCCAACTAACTTACTTCATAAAATCACTTTAACATTGCAAAATACCAATGAGGAAGTAAAGGATAGTACCCCAGTGCTACTGCGGTCACTAGAATAACTACTCAAACCGGCATAAACACGCTTATTTACATTGTTTACATAAAGTGTTAGTGTGGTTAATTATATGTTTCAAGCAATTGAATTGTGTTAAATTGATAATGACGTACCAAAATTTATCCATTATTGAAGTTTTCCGATATCTGGATGGAACTCAATGCAGTAAATCCATTATAGAAGAAGAAATAGTAAATGCTAACGTGATACTGTGTGGAATTACTGATGACAGGCCTGATGAAGTTGATATAATTGCCTTATATTTGCAATCTTCAGCACACTGTATTACCGGCACGTTTTACAGACTTGTCGATGTACAACAATAAAAATTAAACATTTTGTTTGACTTGTAAAGCAAGAAAAGAACCAAAATGCAAATAGAGTTCACATCTTCTGCACAAGGTAATTGATTTCATTGCAATATAATTCATTTGACAAACTGTTGTTGGATAACCCTTTTGTTTTAATTAAAATACTAAATTTCATATTTCTTTTAGGTGATCTTTAAATTCATTAGAAAAGATTTCTCCGATTTCAAATGTATGTGGAAAGCATTCAGTAACTGGAAGTGGCAAATCTGTTCCTGTGACAGATATGCCATGCTTTAAGACTGAAAATGTTCAGCTAGAACAAATTGAAAAAATCCAAGAAGACACAGAAAGGCTATCTTGACACAATTGCTGTTGTCGGCGTTCTCCCTACTTACGTAAGAATAAATAACTATTGTAATGTTGATATTTAAGTATCTGTCTTGATTTTAGAACTAAACAATGGAAAATAGAGTAACAATTTTGCTTAAGCAGGGTTTTTGATAATGCTGGCAAATCTATTATAATGATGGAATTAGGGTCAGACGAAATTAGTCGTTCAGCAAAGTACAAATTATGTTCCTATATTTCAGATGGAATTGCTTATAAAACCTGGAAGCATCTGTTTTATAATTTATGTGAAAGTAATTGAATTGTAAATTTGATAAATAATTTTAAAACTGTTTTTGTAAAGTTTGTTTATGTATTAATAAATTGTAATTGTATAAATATATTTTAAGTTATATTTGATTATTCATATTTTGATTTATTAAGATACAATAATATTAATTAAATAAAACGTTTAAGATTAAATTAAACATTAGTAATAAATAATATTAAACGTAATTGTAACACTAGAAACAATACAAATAAAATGAGCTTAAAAAATTATCCCCTATAGTTCAAATTATGACAGCCAGGTAGCGTATTGCTTAGAAGATTAAACTTAAAAAAGATTCCTAACGTACATCTAGCCTGACTTTTAACAGAACTGTTACTAGATGTCACTATGGTGACCAATTTAATATTTACAAATGCACGTGATTAATTACTATATAGGTTATAAAAAAATTTAATATTAATTTCTGCTTACAATAAAAACAAATAAAAGTAAAGTACATTTTATTATTAACATAAAACAGTACAATATAAAATTTATAAAGGCTGGCTACCACTTAATATAAGACAATAAAAAACTGAATAGATGAGTGGGGAATCCATTTCATAGGTAACTACTGGCTGTGATATGACTATTAGAACTACATATCACACCAATAGTTCCTTCAAACTAAATACCCCTTATGTCACCTTTATCCTTTCCATTTTGGTGGCTTGATTTGTAAAATCACCTCTACACGATGAATAGTCAAAAACATTCTGCTTTGCTGAACCAGCTTTATGATGTAAAATCACTCATACAACTAGATCACCAAAGAAGAATACGTTCAGACAAAAATCTCCCTTGTAAGTGCGATTGAAAGTAGTAGATGGCCATTCATTAAATTTCGTTCAAATTCTGGATAGTGATGTACTTTTCTACAAGCTTAGGCGAGTGTATGCATCTAGTCACAATATAATATTAATGTGAAACAGACACAACACCAGCCAAAGCCGGTAGAATTAATTCTGCAGCAAACCTGCTGTTATAATTAGAGGTTAGAAACAAAAATTGTTACAAGAGCCAGATTTAAATAGATGTATACATGTTGAAAAATATTTATACAGTATATTGACAAATAAACTTGATAAACAAATAAAGATTATCAGTAAAACGATAAAACTTACCACGTGCTCAACGTTAAACGCTTGTTTTGTATCTAACGTATGCTGCAAAATGAGTGATGCGACGAAAAATGGCGGGATCTTTCGGAACGTCATAATTGAGCGCAAGCGGGTTTTGCTGTATTACTTATTGCCTATAATAAATATTCAGCCTTGGGTATATTATAAAATTACTTAATCAGTGACTGTCAAAATGTAAATGATATTTTTCATTCCTCAAACTTCTCTTTCGTGATCGGAAAGAGAAGTTTGAGGAATGAAAAATATCTTGCAAAAAAATATGTATTACATATTATGTTGCTCTTGTTGAGCTTAAATTATTTATATAAGATTCTTGAATATTTATTAAAGATAATACAATTGGTAGTGGCTTAAGAAAAGATATACAAACAAATTAAAATCAATTATCACGGTTTTAAAACCTTCCTATAAAATTCTTAATAAAACTGTAGTTTTTATATGTATTTTACTTTACTGTGATAATATTTTACTGTTATAGTCTATAAATTTTGTGTTTTTGATCTTAACTAAAATTTTATCAAGTCGTTTGACTTTTACCCTGACTATTGTAGGTGGATGTTACTTTGCACCGAAAATTCTAGTTTTTTTAGTATTTTCCCTATGGCGCCATTAAATATTGACATACACTAGTAGAGCTAAATCAATGGTTTTGGCTGGATGTAAGAAATGCACTCATACTGCTACTCGTAGATGTGATTTTTTATTTTAACATAAAAAAATTTTTTTTTCAAAAGCTGTGCAAACTAACCTCTTGGGTAGGGTTACTTTGCACAGCTGTTAGAATCATAGGAATTTAACTTATCTAAATGCAACTGTGCAAAGTTGCCCTGTGCTAGAAAGTCAATCACCCATTAGTTGTAACCAAGGCAGCAATTTCAGCCATTTTTGGCAATTTTTCTAGTAATTTACAGACAAAAATCATTTTTTTTGTCGTTTTAAAAATGTTAGGTATTGAAAATATCAAAAATTAATTCTAGGTAGGTAACACTGCGGCAAAAAAAAAATATTAATTGAAATAAAGGAGTACGTATCTTTATAGATGACCGGTACTCTGAGAAAAATGAACTAGAAAAAAAAAAGATAAAATGGAGCTTCAAGGCCAAACTTTCTTAAAAATTAAAGAAAAGAGAAAAAAGAACAATTTCAGAAGTAACATTTTTTTTTTAAAACAAGGTAGTGAGAAGAAAAGCGCATCCTCAAAAACAACACAATTGAGGAGTTAAAATAGCCCTTTATAAATCAGACTAAATGTAGGTATAAAATGTAATTGAAAAAAAAGTGTTCAAATTTACTTTCAAACAGATGAAAGTTCGGGCACACTGAAAATTGCACGAGTTGTACTAATTTTCTTTGGCTCGTTTATGTGATAAATCAGATCACTCCACTCAGAAAACAGTTCATCTTGTTCCCCTTCTGGCCATGTCCAAGCTCTTTTTCTTTCACCTCGATGATAATTCCTGGAAACACCTTATCTTCATAGGTGAAAATAACATATTCACCGACTTCCTTCTGGCGCTGAAAAATTGTGCATGGATGTGTTGACTGATCCATCGTCACGACTCACCGAGTCATGGACAATGGGTGGCCTCGTTTGTTGTTTTTCTTGTCTACAAAACACAAAGTTTTGCCGTTTTTTTAAATTTTTGTTTTTATTTTTTTATCTATTTCTCATTTTCTACATATGTATGCTCCTCGGCTACAGCGGTTATCTAAGGGACGGTGGGACAGATTCTAGGATTTCCTGAAGATCATCCGGGGAAGCTTGCATTGATCTAATAATTCGGGCAGGGGGTGAGGGAATTTGATTTTTGGTCGCCTGAAACAGTGGTTTGATGTGCTCCAGTGGCACCGAATATTCTGATAGGCTATTATGTTGTTTTCGGCGGTACGCCTATTGGGGTATTTGGATTGAAGATGTTTTAGACGATCAGAAATAGGTGTGGCCCAGCATTGCTCGTACAGAATGTTGCTAGGAAATCGATAATGCAAACGGTTTACTTTACGTAAGATTCTTCGTTCACATGTGACTAGACTGTGAACTAGGTTATTGGTTGCAGTAGAATAAAGTATTGATCTGTAATCAATTATACGTCTTATGTAGAAATTATAAGTCTTGGGTCACAGCCTTGGGATACAACTCCGGGATCGTCCTCTCAGAACAGAGATTAGGTTGACGCATTTTCTAACTCTAGCAAGAGTTTGGTTTATATCGTGGTCCAGTTAAACGTTCAATTGAGAGATCACAAATGTACCTTCGGAATATTCTAAGCATATTACTGTAAAATGACCATAGAATGTTCTTAGAATGAAAAAATATACTTAGTATGTGCTATCTGTCAGGAAATTGTCATATAGAACATGAACATGTTTGTGATATACTTAGAATATTTGTGCTACCTGGGGGGTTTGGTTGATTTGGTGCAGGTCCGAAATACCGTGTCGTTTGTATAAAGAGCGCTGTGGCAATTGAGGTGCCTGGAGATTGAGACATCGTGTCAGTAGATTATCGATTCCGGGAGCTGTGTTATTTCCTAATTTGAGTATTGAAGTAATTTCTTCAGAACTGATAGGAAAGATGACGTCATCGTTTTCAGGAAAATATGGAATTGGTGTGTAGAGACCATCTAAGTTCCTAACATAGTTGTTTGTATCAAATAGAAATTGATTGTCAAAGTTTGGGTTGTTAGGAATTTGGTAGGCTGATTCAAGATGATCAGCAAAG
The DNA here is from genome assembly GCA_009867245.2 of Adranes taylori. Lineage (NCBI taxonomy): Eukaryota > Metazoa > Arthropoda > Insecta > Coleoptera > Staphylinidae > Adranes > Adranes taylori. The sequence continues at coordinate 196,536 of WYDF02000015.1, forward strand.
AGCGTTTTCTAGCGGGTTATTTATTCTTTGTCTTTCCAAATTGGTTAGATGGGATTTGGGGGTAAAATTTTGATTTGCAACAGGTTGTAGATAACGTAATCAATTAATATTTGCTTAATTATCTTGTTGACATGTTTCGGGATCACCTTTCCAACGCTGGGACAACTTATTTCCACTTGAATTATATTTTGTTCAATCAACCTTATTTGGTAAAGTGGCTCTAATCAGAGTATGAAAGTACATTCTACAATAGGTAGCAAAATTTTCAGTGTTGATTGAGATATTTATTGGAAGGTTTGTTTTGGAAATTCCAAGCCCAAAAGTACAATTTAAAAATGTCTGCACAATATGTGTCTGAACGTGGCAGTTTCAATGAATCAGATTTACGATTTTCCAGTTAAACGATTTTATTAAAATCACAAAATGTGAGCTTACTAAGGATTACAGCAATCGAGACAAGACAAAGCTTTGGTTAATAAATACAAGGAAGTGGACCGTGAAGCAACAAAAGAGTTGGTCACCAAAAAGATCAACTCATTTAGAATAGTTCACCGCAAAGAGAGAGCAAACATAAAAGCGTCTATGCGTTCTGGAGCTGGAACGGAAGAAATTTATAAACCTTCTCTACGGTACTTCGATTTACTTTCCTTCTTAAATGTCGAAGACCAACAGCCGTTACGGTGAGTCTCTCATGGGGGCTGATAGCCGCCCTCATGACACTATCTTGTTTTTCTATTTCTGGGGTTAAAAGCGTTAGCAGTTTACTATATGTTTCTATGCCCACACGTAAGTACTTGCGCCAATTTTCTGGTTCCTGTTGTAGTTCTCGGAAAAGATTCACATAGGAGAACGTCCGTCAATTTAATAACCAATCCCGAGACCATCGTGACCGACGTGTATACTTTCTTTTCTTCTTCAATTTAAAAGCACTTAGTGCAACTGTCGTCACTAACAGTTCTTACTCCACGCCAATTTCGGAACGACTGTGCGAAAGGCTGAGCCAAAGACTGACCGAAAGTTTGAATAATGTAGCTGCGCGATTTGTGTGAGTCTTGTCGGTCATGCAAGACTGATCATGCAAGACTGACGACAAAACGTTACGTGTAGACGGGGCTTAATCGTCAACGAATTTAATGATTCACTCCTATTTTGATAACTTAATTATTTGCAATATTCGTCATGATTTTGCAACAAATCTGTTTCCAGTTTTTCTAGCCTTGCGATTAATCCAGTTTTTTTAGACTTGCTGTCAAATAGAATGCTTTTGTATAGCAAAAGGTCATTGCATTTTATTGTATTCATTGCATTGAAGGCATTGGATTCATTGCATTTTTCTATAAAACTCCTCACCACCAAAAAATGATCATTTGTGCTATAACCAGGTCGAAATTCAGCTTGGTCTACAGATTGGCACAAATCTAACTCCATTGCACGCCGTTTTATTAATATCTTCAAAATACAGCTTCTTCACATGTGAGATAAAACAATAGTTCGCTTGTTTTGTTATGTCCGATTTTTTGTGCAAAACAGTGAGTAGGGTAATTAGCGGTACAATGAAGCACGACGTATAACGAAAGTTTTCAAATTTTCCTTGCTCTGAATAGTTTAGACCGTTCTCCTCTCTGGTGGTTTTTCACTGCAAACCATAAAGTCAACAACTTACTTTTTTCGTCCAACAGAAACCGCTAGTTCACAAAACATCTTGTTACGTGTTTTTGTCAACGCTCAGTAAAAATAGCGCCACTTACAAATGTTTGATTTTTTTATATGCTTTTTATTTACGGATCAAGCTTCTCACACCTTAAGGTTGATGAGAGATACCTGAATCTTGGTATGAGTCATATACATGGTGCAGTCAATATCAAAGAAACTCTCAGCAGCAAGTACAAAACACCATTAATAAAATTCGGCGCTCTGAATTAGGCAGAGCCAACAAAGTTGTCCCCACTAATATGCTTGCTGTTACGATACTATTATATAGTTTAGGTATTATAAAATGGCGGCAAGACAAGCTGAAAATCCTTGACCGATCTATAAGGAAAGTGACGCATATAAATCGCAGCACCAATCCTAGGTCTTCCATGCCTAGTGTTTACCTGCCGCGAAATGAATGTGGCCGAGGTCTTCTGAGTATTGAGTCAATGCATGGCCGTATGGTAATAGAAATGGCTAGCAGGGTTATCAACAACCTAGATGACCCTATTATGAAATTTATGCACGAGCACGAATTAGCGGCTGTGGGGTCATTTCTATATATGGCTGCAAGAAAAGAGTCCGAATACCTTGGACTATCGTTCTCAACAGATATGCATCCTAATAGTGGTGAAGCAATGAACGTGATGGAGTTAGACATCGAGGCTGCCAAAAAGGTAGTTCGAAAATCAGAATTG
>WYDF02000016.1:27715-46130 GCA_009867245.2 Adranes taylori
ATATATATATATATACATATATATATATATATATATATATATATATATATATATAGATAAAAAATGTACAGTGACTTAGTTTTAAGCGCATCGATATTTAATATCATACTCAATATCAGATTCTCTATTCAAGATTTAGATTCTAAAAGATACCATGTACAAATTGTATATTAAATATATTTAAGTGTTATTCATAAGTGAAAATACTTGTCTAATTACTTTATTTTTAAGTCCTAAATTAAACTCAGATATTCTACTAGAATGTCACATCTTTACTTATTTGAGAATTTTATTGGAATTTGTTACCAATGTGTTTCTGTTTTGATTCTACTGCTTTCCTTTGACCAAGCGTATAGACTTCTTTAATGACTGAGTGTCTGCATCTAATTTTGCTGGAACAGCTGCCTTCCAAACCTTAATTATTTTGTTTAACCGGAACACTGAAGTTATCGCATCACTTATTCAACATTCGAAGGACCATGGAAATAAAAATAGGTATGTTAAATATATGTATTTATTGATATAATTATATTATAAAACATAAAATTAAATTTTATTCTCTTTATCAAACAAATTAATACATTAAGGCTCTAAACAATATAATATACTCTTCTTTCGTCATGGTCCAAGAAACGTACAGTTTTCTTCTCTATTATTTCTACACTATGATCTTTGCAGATGAACGTTCGAGATTCTTCTCAAAGAATATTTACTTTTCTGTTGCTAGATCTTGGACAAAGTCTGCATCTTCCTCGCATCTCAGTCGCACGTGCTGTTTGTGCTGCTTCTTGAGTCTGCACTGTGTTTACATCAACTGCACAGGTGTGAATAGCTTTCAAACTACTTGGTATTGTACGAACCTGTAGTATACAAAGTTTCGTATTTTGAGTAGATATGTCTTTACCCAAATGCTTGAGGAATATTCGTCGTCTGCATCATGGGTTCGCGTTCCAACGAGGGTTTTTTCTTATTTAAATTATGAAGGCTTTTAGAGCCGCATTGGATTTAGGTTTCGGTAATAGAGAGAATATGCAGTTTGTCGGATAAAAGAAGATTTTTAATTGCACAGATTTGATGTCGTATTCCACAGGCATTCACAGTTTCCATGGTTAGCTTCATTGAATTGGAATTCTCTAATCCTCTATCAAGCAAGGTTTTTGTTACTCTCCATTTTCTATGCACGAATCACTATGCTGAGAAAACAGTTCATGAACCATTGTTCCTTTCTTCAGTATATACGACACAATTGCCAGATCTTTTGTGCATACAAATTTCGACGAGTAGATCTGCCAGTCTTTCCAGTACTCCTATTGTATCTGGTTTATTCTTCCTGATTGTTCCGAGTAATGTAGTTTTCTTAGAAAAATTCAGTTAAGGGTACAGACGTGAAAAATTATCTGTAGTAACAGCACGTCCTGTGTTGTAAAGTGGTTCCATGAGATCTTTCACAACACGGGAACCTTGCTCCTTTTTCGGTCGATTGCCAGCTTCTTTTCCTGTACATTTTATTATATAATTAACTTGTTTTACGCTCGCGGCTGTCCAAAGTTTTATGCCATATTTTGGAGGCTTTGATTTCATGTATTGCGTTAATATTTGCCAAGGTACGGAAAAGAATTAATTATATATTTTGAGTCAACGTCAACACCAACCCAAAAATTTATGCCGAATTTATCCGGTTTATTTGGCATATGTTGGATGTATCCACAGAGAGCTTTGCAGGGAAGTAGTTGTTCATCAACCGTAATTTCTGGCCCAGTACATAGCATATGTAACAATTCTCAACAAACTTATTCTAGTCTTCTGATATTAAAGCAACATTGTCAGCAGCAAGTCTAGTGGAACATGTACTCTTTATGTCAAATCGTAGATACTTCATAATTCATTCTTCATAATTCACAATTTCGCGAAATCGGACCTCGAGGCATTACATTTTTGAATATAATAGGTCCCCATATCTTATTCCACATATCATTAGCTGGCAGTTTATTATGACTGAGAGCTCCACGGACGTACAACACAACGATAAACGCCTCCAGTTCTTTCAAGGAAATTTTACAATTCTCTTGTCCGCATCGAAATGCTTCAGCATTTGTTCATTTTTGTATGTGTGTCAACATTGTTGTGTCTATAAACAATTTCCAAGCTGATAGTTTAGTGTCATCAATTTTACGCTTAGCATATGACGTTGGTCCTGATGTTTCCGAGAACACATTTCGGTGAGATGTACGCCCAACCCTTGTTTCACCAAGCAACAATTTAATCCAAAGTATACTACTGGATGATGTATAAAGTTCTTGCTCATTACAAACTGCTTCAGGGGCTTCATTTCACCAGAAACTTTACTTCTGGATTTGGATTTTTTATTTCTACGAGGAGAACTTCCACAAGCTGCAGAGATTTCTGGAACAGACGACTCAAATGTGGCAGAATTGTTGTCAATGTCAGTATCACTTTCGTCAGCAGATGTTATTTCTGGTTCATAGTCCCTGCTATCATTATCCTGCAATTCCAGTTCCAATTCATCTACACCGTTGTCTTCTGGAATTGTTGATAGGTACGCTAACTTCTTAAGTTCTGCGTCAGTCAAGAAACGATGTCGATTTGACATATTTGGACCTATATACTAAAATAAAAAAGTAATGCTAGCAGCTAAAATGATGATATTTGATATATTGGTATTGGTACGTGTATATGTACGATTTTATATGTGTGCTCTTATCTGATTACGCACTTTAGTTTAGACTAGGATCGCTCTAAAATCTATACATTGAAAAATTGATTTGGCGTTATTTATTTACTTACTCATAAGCAATGGCGTTTCAAATTTTCTGAAATATGATGTAATTCAAAAATATTTTAATATTGTTTGATGTTTTTTTATAATGTATTAATATTTTATTAGTATCACTATAAAAAATACATTTATGTCCAAACGAAAAATAGTCACTTGTACATTACGTACACCTTACAACAAAACGATTATAACTACCCTGTCATTTTGACCCGGTCGGCGCTTCTAGTTATACATAAACAAAACACATAGTCCGGATAATTAAAAAAAAAAGGAAATATTTTACAAAGATGTACTGCTTAACATTTTATAAAAAGTGAAAAATTTGCATGTTACAGAAATAAATACATTTAAAATTATTTACACGTAAAGAGCTCGATCGGGTCAAAATGACTTCTAGTGTTAAAGTATTTTTGATAAACAGTTTACACACTCGATTTTTTTTTCAGTAACTAGAACTAGAAAATAAATTTTTTTGAAAATTTGATGTAATGGATGAATATAAAGAATTACTGAATGATGACGAACTGGACGAAGATGAACATCTACTGGATTATGACGAACTGCTTGACGATGATGAATTCATAATTTGGATTTTAATTATTGTGTTTTTACTGTGTTTCACTTGAAAATTTTCGGATACTAATTCATAGTTTTCTACATTTACATCTGATTGTTCGTGTTTCTAAATATTTTGTTTCTGGAATCCGGCAAAAGCAACTTTATAATGTTGTACTTAAAAATCACTGTTTTGAACTTCCTTGAAACATATAATCTGTGATGTAAGTTCTTTTCTTTGTTTGGCTTTTGCCTTGCTATACAGTTGATGTATCTAATTTTTATTTATGAATTTTATATTGAATTTTATTAGGTTTCGTTTTTTCTGATAGTTTCTTAAAAGGTCGCTGTCCTTTTCTTTGTTGTTGTTATGAATGTTATTTCTGTTCTTCTCCGGATGTCAGATTGCTATTATGTTGGATAAATAAATCTGCTAAACACGTTGTTGAGGAGTTGCTTACACTGCAGAAGGAAGAAGACCGTCCGTTCTGACTATTCGTTTTTAAAAATATATGTCAATTTTAAAATTTGAATGGCGTTGCTTTGTTATATAATTTCTTATATGTAATAATTTATTTTAGTTATATTTTCTTTTTCAAATGTCCATTTTATGTAGAGTTTTATTATAAATGGTAATCTCTTATAGATTACTATTTGCATATTTATATAATAATACAATATTAATGAGTTTAATTGTTTGATATTCACTGATGAAATCAACCAAACGTAGCGTCGGTGTACGTTTAGGGAATAGTTTCGGTGAAAAGCAACCAAGTAACGTCGCACCATCATGGGAGACATATATTAATATTAATATTAATATTACATGAATTTATATCGTATGAATATTACAAGCTGAGATGATGCATGCTTGGATAGATAGTAGTGTCCTCTACCATAAGTACATTCCTCGATTAGGGATCACGTTTTTCAAACACGACTTGAATATAAGTTCGAGTTTTGCATTTCTATAAATTGTTTAGATTTTCATACTAAAAATTGTATTTTATATAAGACATTAATATATATACCGATGGGTTTTTGACAAAAATAACAAACAACATTGTAAGCGGCAAAGAGTGAATTTTACACAATCGACTTTTTTGAATTCTACTTTACTTTAAATCAAAACTCATTAACATTGTTACAGAATGTTTATTTATGGATAAAATAGTTGTGAAGGCCAAAATCTAAGAGAAAAGGTGTTGTACATAGTTTGTAGCTTACAATATTCCGTCAAGCATATTATTTTTAAATTGTTGCTTACGATGCACGTACGATATTTTGCAAAACACGTCATACCCAAGATTATTTTCGCGTATGGTTTTCATTTTATTAAATCAAGATATCTAGAGTAACAAATCCACAACCTACTTTTATTCTATTAATTTGTAATAACACGTTTCCTTTAAATATTTAGCAAAATGGATTACATTACGTGAACTTTATTTAACTTGGTAATATAAAATATATTTCATGATCTGCAGAAATATATATATAAAGCTGCATTCAAATTTTTCCTCATTATCATCTTTGCCGTCTGGTTTCCGTTCAACTATCTGGTACATAGGTTCCGCGTTTAAAAGTGTTACACTCGTTCCAGAATTATTTAGGTATAACACGAAAGTAGTTGCAGACCTGTATATATATTACGTATTATCTTTGTTACGTTCTCCATTAGAAATATTTTACGTATGTTAAATACGTTGTAAGCTCTATTATATATCACTTACTTTGTGACTTGAGTTTCGGACGTGGGTCCATTATCGAACTGACTGTTGTTATGGCCGAGTTGTGCCGTTTGCTGCGCCTGCCTGTGTTCTGTCTAAAGTTATATATGCGGCGTTGCCGGAAGTACTATTTCTTTGTGATTTTGACGTTCATTGTTTCCAAATAAGTTCTTGAGTGGTGTTAGTAGACTGTTACATTTACAGTTTCTCTGTTGATTTATTACACAAAATAATATTATCAAGCATTTCCATAAAAACATCAACATCATTAAGAAATATCAACAAAATGGATTCTTCAAATTAGCATACAAAACCTCTAAGAAGTTTTATATTGGAAAAACCAACAGAACCCTCAAAGCAAGATACAGAGATCATCAATATGCAACAAGAAGATCGAACATTTACCACTTAAATTACGCCAACCACCTACTGAACAACAATCATCAACAAGGAACAATTGAAGAAACTATGAAGATCTTGAAAATGAGCACTAGAAACATACACATTAAACAAACATCGAAATATTTAAAACTAAACTAAACAATAAATTAATAAATGAACAGATAACCTGAAAACTTTAGACAGAAGACAGACACGCGCAGCAAATGACAAAACTCGACCATCACAACAGTCAGTTCGATAATGGACCCATGTCCGAAACTCGAGTCACATAGTAGGTGACATATAATAGTGCTTACGACGTTTTTAACATATATCGATATATATATATAGTTACATTGATACTTGAGATTAGCTCAAGGTTACGAATCACCGCAGGTGTACCGTACCGTATACTTTCTCATATTCCTAAAAAACTTAAGTAAGTTTAAGAAAACTTTAAGTAGATCATTTAAAAATTGTAATTAAAAGAATCCAACGGCATATTAGACCTAATTTTAGCAAAAATCGCCAATATTCAGACCTGGAGAACCACCCGAAACTTTGAAAAAATCGCCGCCATCTTGAATTTTTTCGAAATAGACAATTCTCGGGAACGAACACTCCTAAAAATACTCCGTTTGCACTCAAATGTGTGTATTTTGAAGGAAAATTTGTTAAAACCACAGTGAAACAATAAAATTCGGATTTCATGTGAAAAAAAAATTTACACAAATTTTTTGAGAAAAAAGAGATTTAAAAAAACATCAATTTAATGTGCGTACTGTTCTGGAAACTCAAAGTTCTGGAAGCAAGTTTTTACATTAATTAATAGTTATTTGCAGTTATGCGATGTAAATACAATTGTTAGGAAGCTCAATTGTTAGCGCGCCGGCGAATCTGCCAACGCGACAAATTGGTGCATGTCTGTCAACAGCAGTCTCAGAGTGATCTGCATGATTATTCCAGGTCGATTTCAGCATTGTTTTTGTTGTATTTAATGTGTTTTATGAAGTGTGACCTATCATTGGAGTGTAATATATTGCTAGCAACTGAAGCTTAACATGTTTCTCGATTTCAACACCTTCATTTGTGAAACTGTTTAGCGGTAAATAACAAAATTTTATTTTCAAGTAAAGGCATATTTTTAACATAAAATTATAACCTCCAGCTCAATTTCAAAATTGAGTTGGTTATCTATGAAGGTTAGCGGACGATTGACAAGGGCGATGATCTGACAGCGTCGTAGCGCGTTGGATTTGCACCATTCCAGGAATTCTCCAGGTTACAGAAGCAGTAGAAGCGTTCGCTGAGGTGACTGGTGAATTCTTCGGATAGCATGTCTCTTTATCAAGATTGTGGCAAACTTGAGATAGCAGCAAGTTGAAGGAATTCGTAATATATATATATATATATATATATATATATATATATCGATATATGTTAAAACGTTGTAAGCACTATTATATGTCACCTACTTTGTGACTCGAGTTTCGGACATGGGTCCATTATCGAACTGACTGTTGTTATGGTCGAGTTTTGTCATTTGCTGCGCGTGTCTGTCTTCTGTCTAAAGTTTTCAGGTTATCTGTTCAGTTATTAATTTATTGTTTAGTTTAGTTTTAAATTCGGAAATGTTTGGCTGAGTCAACATTTCCCCTTAAAAAGACCTCTGTAAGTGAAAAGTATTAAGATCAACAATCTCCATAAGTCGAATTTTTGCAGGTTATGGTGTAAATACAAAACCTGTATAACAGTTGTTCTAGTCCAGCTGTTATAGTGAAACGGCGTTTTTTTAAATTCCAGTGGAGACCTTTAGTCTTTTTCCTTTGTTAATTGGTTAGTGATCCTTTCCCCTTCCCCCTACCCACTACAGTCATCTAAACAGACAGTCATGCAGCTTGTATTGTGTGTGCCAGTCGTTATGTCGTCAGTAAAACGAAAGTGTAAAACTTTAATGGTGGATAAAGAAAGAAGAGTCACAAAGCAGTTGGCGAAAGGGGAAGCGCAAGAGTTTGACATTCCTACCAATAAGTTGTCGACAATTTTTAAGAATATGGAATAGTTTGAAGATGAGGATGATTTACCAAAGACAGATAAGAGGTGTAAGAATTCTGAGTTCGGGAACGAGAAGAATGTGCGCCACAATGGTTAAAGCAGTGCCGTGATAAGAACGGTTCTATCTCCGGATTTTTTTAAAAGTAAAGTCATTAAGTATACCAACACTGCGCTTTAAAGACATTCGTGCCAGCAACGGATGACTACAGAATTTTAAGACAAGAAATTTCATTATTTTCTAAAAGTTTATTGGAGAAGGTGAGTGTAGATTCACCTTCGTCTCGACGAATGAAAATTGAGCTAGAAAATATGACTGAATAGCACTTTCCGGAAAACATCTTAAATGCTGATGAGCCCTTACTCTTTTTCTAATGTTTGCCACATGAATCATTAACTTTTAAAGGCAGTTTTCCAACAGATTACAAGACAAGAAGAACTAATTTCTGTCTCTTCTGGAACTATAACCGACGACAGAATTAACTCGATTGAGGAATTAGGCGAAAATAATCTTAGAGGAATCGTAGGAAAAACTTTTGCTAGGGTGACCCTGAAGAGGAAGGCCCAAGTTTTCCCACGGGCAGCTATGTCAAAAACAATTACTGCAGTTGTAAGAAATGAGGACGACATTAAAGAATGTGCACGGTATGAATTGGCACCGTACCCTGAGTAGTTGTTCTATAACGTTGGTCTTCGTGTGGGAACAAAGTTCAAGATTATCCAAGATATCGACAAGATGTGCAATATTAGCAATAAATTGCCTGAAAATCCAATCTACGTTCTCGGCGGTGGAGATCTCTTGCCTAGGGTGCAAGTACGAAGGACACTGTGCATAATAGACGATATGTAGGGAAATCCGGTGCGAGGGTTGATGTAACTTCATCGAAAGCCATGACGCTCCCACAAGAGAAGTTTTTGTCGAACGTCCAGAACAAGAAAAACTAACTCAAACTCTATTCTTTAGAATTCAGAAAAGCAAAATTCCCCATGTTTTAGGCCTTTAGAGATAAAGTGATCTTGGTGTTTCAAACAGCAAAAACTCAAGCAGAATCAAAACGATCAGCTGTATAATAGGCGCGGAGTCAGATCTACTTGTACTCATCGCTACCCTGACGGAACGCCAAATTGACGTCTACATGTTAGTTCCGGGAAATTCCACCACCACTAGGAAAGTTTACTGCTGCAAAGTGTTACATGGAGGCCTAGATAGCAGGGTTAATATGCTTTTCATACATGGGTTCATGGGATGCGATACTATCTCTGCGTTCCACCACAAAGGTCCGAACTCAGGGTTCTACAATCTTCAAAAGGATTGTGAGCTGCAGGGCGTTGTAGAAATGCAGGGTATTGTAGGAATGCAGGGCGTTGTAGGACCGAGTTGCATCTACGTGTAAGAGATGTTCAATATTTCCTATTATCAATATTTCCTTTGTTTTAGGGAAAAATTCATAGTTCAGCTATACGGAGGCAAGAGATCAGAAAGTTTCCAAAAAACGAGATATAAAAAATATGTCCAGAGGGCTGGTAAGAAACCTCTAAACTACATCAACAATCTTGCGGGCCTTTCCCCCCGGGCCGGGCTGCCCCCCGCCAACATAATCTACGCGTGTACCCAAGTCCAAGCGTTGAAGTGTAATATCTTCTACCCTAAAGATTGGGATTGGAAAATTGAACAAGAACACTTTATCCCCGTAACATTAAACTTACCAGCGGCGGCAGAAAACCTCATATATCTGGTTCGCTGTGGGTACAAAGGAGACTGCTGTACGCAAAACTGTACGCAGTCTCCTTGTACGCAAAACTGCACTCACAGTTTTGCTGTACGCAAAACTGTGAGTGCAAACGAAGCGGCCTGCTTTGCACCCCAATGTGTGGTGAATGTGCTGGCGAGTCGTGTTTTAACCGTAGTGAAGACGATTGCGAAAACCAAAATTTTGTGGAAATGAAACGAAGGGAAGGCGTAAGAAGGTAGAATGTTTGGTAAAAGTGAACAAGTTCATTCTAGTATTTTGCCATTTCTGTTTTTGTTTACAGCATGTTTCTATGAATTTCCGATGTGGAGATCTCACCATTTTAAAAAATTTCAAGATGGCGGCTTTTTTTAAAGGTAAAGGTGATTTACTGGAATCTAAAATATACAGTTGGAAACGACGTTTTAATATATTTTCTAACGGAAGCGTTGCATTGTAGTGCAAACAGAAAGTTTTTTTGATTGTTCGTTCTCTAGTTATGGTCATTTTGGAAAATTCCCATATGGTGGCCGTTTTTAAGGGAAGTTGTGTCTTCTATTTTTCAGTTGTGGCTTCTGAGTGTTTTTGCTAATAAAGAAACCGAGAAATGACTATTTCGAAATAAAAATCCAAGATGGCAGCCATTTTTTCAGAATTTGAGGGGCGATTTTTCTGGAAAAGTTCAGTGAGACCCAAAGAATATATTTCAGAAGGTATCAGCGTTCTAACAATTATTTCCGTCGCTGACCCTAATATGCCTATACTAATATAAAATAAGAATTCCTGATCCAGTATAAGTAAAACAAGTTATTCATGGCATGTTGTGTAATTAGTATATACGTACATCAATTGCAATTTGTAAATGTTGATCTTGTAATATCATCTTCTTAATAGTAGTTATGAGGTTAACTGTTTAAATTTTGGATGACCCTATATTCCATGTGGCGCTATCCTTGCCGATTAGTTGCTTCACTAGTTGCATTTCCCAATGTAATTTCGGTGAGTTTAGAGATTGCATTAGTCCAACGACTTGAAGAGCGCCCGCGCATACACTTACCAGTTGTTCTTCCTTGCACAACTAGTTTTTCTTAATTATTGCTACGGTTAATGTGAAAATGTTAGAATGCGGCCGTACATTACTAACGATAGACGTTGTCACCACATCCATCACCACACCACATCTCAAATGCATCTATCACTAGGGTTTTCAGAAGTTGAATTTTCGTGGACCTGCTTAAGTTCCTGTCTATCCATAGAGTTGTTAGTTGTGGCATGGCTGTGCGCCCTGATATAATTCTCCTGCGAATCTACATCTCACAAGTTCCTGAATCATACAACATCGAGCCTAAGTAAATGAACTGTTAGAGAACATCGTATTTCCCAATTTTGACAGATCTTACTCCTCTTTCAATTTCTCGATCGTTTATCATAACTTAAATTTTCTGACTGTTGATCTTATGTCCAAACTCTTGACTAATATTTTGCAGCTTTTCTAATAAAGTAAGAAGTTTCTCATCAGTACTAGCAATTAGCACAGTGTCGTCAGCAAATCGGAAATTAGAGAACATTTACCGACTAATCCCAAATCCACTATCCCTGTTGTTTAGAACTATTTGCATGATATATTCACTATATCATATATTCACCACCTTTTTGAACAATACATTTATTGGAGGTGGCATAATTAATTTTCATAAATTGATTGATATCAAAAATTGATAGATGTATTGTTCTAGTATAGTAGTCTGACGAGCGTGATAAGATGTATTGGTACTCCTATCTTACGGAGAATATCTCAGAGTTATGGACACTTTACATTATGAAATGTCTTCTCATAGTCCACGAAGCACATTGGGGTGTAATATTCGCGTGCTGTTCCTATAAGTTGACCAACATTCAATATTTGCTCACGTGTTCCACGCCCTTTCACAAAACCGGCCTGCTCGGGAGCCATTTGAATGTTAGTAGTCATTAAAGTCCCCATTATTTTGCTTGCATGAGTTATCAACGCAATAAGGCGATAGATATTTGTTATTGTTGTTGAACCCTTCTTATGAAGGGGTATTATCATAGAAGTGGGGCAGACTTCATATATTAGAATATCTAGCTCTTCTTCATAAATTTGGGGTTCCTTTTCAGCATTAATGTCATCAGAATAGAATCTTTCACAATAATTTCTCCAGACATTTAAATGTTATCAAGCTCTATGTCAAGACTACCACCTTGATCTTTTATTGCCCAATTTTTTTTCTAAATTATTGGGTGATTTGTGGAATTCTGGCAAAAAGTCTTTTGTGTTATTATTATCTGCATGTATTTGAAGGACGCTGCATATTTGCATGAAATGCAAGTTTTTACCTTTCCTACAGTTGTTCTGACTTTCTTTGTTAAGGGCTCTGTATTGTTGATATTTTCCGACATTAGTCATACCCGAGGTCTTGAGGGTTCGTCTGTTTTCTATGAGATCTAATGTTCTTGATGACAACCAGGCCTGTCCATGTTTGATTTGCTTTTCTTTTGGTAGTTCCTGGATCGTTTCGACTATTGCTTTCTTGATAACTCGCCATGTTTCTTCTGGGTTTATTCTGGTATCATTTGTAATATCCAGCCCCATTCGTTGATTACCATCATTTATATATGACGTCATAATTTATAAATGTTCTTGTGTTGGTTTGGGAAAACAATTTATTTTGTTTCTTTTACAGACATTGAGCTTTATCGCCAGGGTGCATATTAGAAGTAGGTGATCAGAGCCACAATCTGCCGAGGGTAGTATTTCGCAATTCGGATGGAGGACCGCCATCGTTAACGGATCAAAATGTAGGATCAAAATGGATCAATTTCGTACTGTAGATCATCAGGGGCGCGCCAAGTAAAGTCGATGCTGAACTGTATTAGTCGTTCTCCCCTCTCATTGTGGATCCCTAGTCCGTATTTACCTGCCGATGACCTAATGTGGTGATCATTAATCGTGCTTCGAATTTTGGCATTAAAGTCCCCCATTAGGATTACTAGTTCTTTATTTGGGATATTGTTTATCGTCGTTTCGATAATCTTGTAAAATTCTTCTATTGTGTCGTTATCTGCATCAGATGTGGAGGTATAGAGCTGAATGATGTTTATAGGGAATGGCTTTGAGTATAACTTGATTTTAATCAATCGTTCATCAATTGATTCGTATCTGATAATTGTATTGTTTAGTTTATTTGACACTAAGAGGCCAACCCCATGTATACTTTGGCTCTCTGTTCCCGAATACTGTATAGCCAGATTAGATAAAGTGGCCCCTACCTTACCAATGCATGTCTGAAATACCAGCAATGTCTATTTCACACCGTGTTAGTTCATTTATGAGAATTTGAACATTTGCTGCCCAAATTAGTTCACGTACGTTCCTCGTATCCATGCGAATGTCAATATTTGTATATTATTTCCTGGGTGCTGAATTTCCTTGTGACGCCCAGGGGTCCACATCATCAAGGCCACTAGTTCATTTCATGTCGTATACCCTGGACGCAGAGCGGCGCCGGGTACCAGCGGAATTGCGCGGCAAAATATAATCATTATAAGTTGCACCCATAACATATCACCTTACGTTGTATTATATCATTATTTAACTTTTAACGGAAACTAGTTCAAGCTAAGTGCATCACCGAAAAACTTACCGAATTGTTCAAAGCCGTGAGAAAGCCGACGCAAAGCCATCACAAAGCTGCGCCAAAGCCGCAACAAAGTTGCGACAAATCCGCGACAAAGCCGCAACAAAGCCGTGGCAAAGCCATGACAAAGCCGCAACAAAGCCGTGATAAAGCTGCGACAAAGTCGCGAAAAACCCACGACAAAGCCACGACAAAGACGTGACAAAGCCGTAACAAAGCCGTAACAAAGCCGTGGAAATTAAGCTATGTCGCCGGCTTCGGCAGAGCCATTTTATATCAAACGAAGTTCACTTCATATCCGACTGAGCCACGAGCCACAGCGAAGCGTGGCCGAGTTTGCATAAGAATAAGTTTCATATATAAATATTTATGTAATAAGTTGATACATTTAATTTAGAAATCACGCTGAGTGTTTGATTCTAGATATAAGGTACTCCAACTAAGTACCAAGTACTTGAGTCATTCAGCACGGCTACCAACCCACTGCTTTCATCTAGCCAATAAGTATATTATAGCATCACAAGCTCATACTTATTCAGGAAGTGCTGGTACAACAGTACAGACTAGAAGTGATATGAATGTACCGTAATAAATGTTATTGTTAGCGGTGGGTCTAAGTTACAATTCAGGGAAAGGCTCAAACTGATCTGATATCACATCTACTATAGCCAAATATTTGTATGTAATACTTAACGAAAACAATACATTTTGATGCAATGTTGATTTATACTCGATTAAGCAACTCCCACTTCGCTACCGAATAGTGTTGAAAAATAAAATAACCTTTAAGTGAATGTTTGCATAGACGTAATGTTTACTATATTAATGTTAAAGAAATAGGAAAATACTAAATTGCAAATACATGGGAAATATTTGCTTACTCTATTTGTAATCCTTAAACAATAAGATCAAAAGACACATAACTTAAAGGAATTTTGTCTTTTTCTACTGAACAACTGAAAGCTATAACCATTTGAGAACTGCAGTGATGAAGTTGAGAACTGAAGAAGTTTTACATATTTAAATTTTTATCTGATGGTATTTTAAATTAGGATGACCAAAATTATTCAACGAGACCCGAAAACTTCAGCGACTATGCAAACATTATGCGAAATAATTCGCAACTTAAATAATAAATTTATTTCAAACTAATAAAGAAACTTCCTACGTATATTATCGTTTATGAAATATCACGAGCAAACCTGAAAGCGCAGTTTTATAGGAATTCTAGGACATGACTTCAGACTTCGTGACAAATGAATTATTAACTTCAAAATTACTAGGTTTATACACCGGTATTAATTTGGCTTTAATACATCTGAATGTACATCCGTTAATAATGTAACACTAAAATTCCTTCTCCTACATAATTCGCTGTTGATACTTAAAACTGTTATTCCAGTTTAGATTTATTTCTGAAATATTCAGAATGGTATAGCGAGTATTGATTCCCAAAATTATTAATTTAAGCCAGAAAATGTAACAATAGACAATTAATATAAAATTATAGATGCTTTAGATTTGTTAGCAGAAGTTAACCTTTCAAGGTACATTTGATCCCAAAAATTCGTTGACGATCCCAGCATGCTATCAACAGTGTGAAAGAGATATAATTTTAAATGACACTAAGATTCAATCAACAAAGAAGAATACTCTACTATTGAAGGTAAATTTCAGGAAGAAAAATTTAAAACGTTACAAACTTACTTCAAAATCAGTAACAAGTGTTAACAAACTGTATAAAATCAACAATTTATTTGCGAAATGATCCAAGCTGTTTATAAACAAATCATTTGTCAAGGATTGCATGATGCATACTGCTAAATTCGTATTTACTGAAAAAAATAAAAAACGAACCCAGCTTTTTGCAAAAGGATTTGCTAAGCACTCTGAAATATTTTGATAGAACCCTCAGAAACTCTTTTTTTGAGCACTGCACAGAAAATAATTTTCTACAATTATATTCCATATGCTGGATTTTCTTCAAATTCCTGCACACAGAAAAGGACTTTCTGATGTATTTGGATATCTTTTCAAAAGCCCAATTTCAGTGAATTGTCTTTTGGAAAAAAAATTGGAAACATTGGATACATTGGAAAAAAATATATCAGTTAATTTAGTGAATACCTCAGTAAAACTATTGTCTTCGAGTTCGTAGACACTGGAAAAAATATTCGGTGGTATTTTGATAAAAACATACATGTGAAAGAACATTTTGTATATACTATATACCGAAAAGGATTTTCTAAACACCGAAAAATACCTGACAAAATCCATTTGCTTCGAAATAATTTGTTATCCATCGAAATCGTCAACTTATTAAAAGACTACTCGTAATTATATTGATATCGACTCACACATATTGCTATCGGCTTGTCGTATATAGCCTCCAACAGATCGATATATGGTATAAAACAATCAATAAACAATCATTAGCTAAGTAACACAATAGAAAACCATCAAATAAATAAATCACAAATGGATAATTAATGAATATAATTTACACGAAGAAAAGTTTTGGGATGTTTAATCCCAGAAGATTTCACACGCAGGAACTCTGAATATAGAGAGAGGTAGAAGAAAAACATGGAGACCATTGGCGTCACCCACGCAACGCTAGCACTGCCGTGCACAGAGAGAGGGAGATAGAAGTGAGAGATAGAGTCAGCTGCAGAAAGTCACATAACGCTTACATGCTATAGTGTTTTGCATTCTTTTTCTTTTTGCTCTGTTGGTCAAAAGTAGAGAGATCAATGTGAAAGGGGATTTGAAGTGATTTATAGTTTTCTTGCAGGTGTTTTGTTTTGGATGGATGTCTTTCGAGCTTTTTGCTTTGCGCAAGAACGTCGTCTGGCCAGGGATTTCATAGTATCTTATTTTCAACGAATGTTTCCAATGAGTTCAATGAACTTTGAGGGCGTTACCTTCATCTAACCAGATTTACCTATTTATTGAAAGGAGCGTGCGATATTCTGAACGCTTTCCATGTAAAAACCGCCACCTTTCAATTGGCTGGTCTCTGCATTGGCAGGGAGTTGCAGTTCGCTAGTTTGTTTACACTTTAGATCTGATTGAACAAAAATCCTTTCATAAAATCATAGAATCTCGGCAAGGATATGATGCGATATTGTTCTTTAAAAGACGTAACGTATGAAAGAACAATTTATGTTGGTGGAAAAGTTTCACCTTTTTAAGATTTTAGCAGCAATTTCCTTCAAGTCCCACCCAAATGTCGCCGCGAACGTCAAGAACTGCCACCGTTGAGCAGGCCACCAAAAGTCTCTAATTTCAAATAAAAGGTCACATCCCAGCCACCTTCTATGAGACGTATTTTGGGTCTTTTTCTGAAAACTTTCGAGTGAGTGTTTCGCACATCGTTATCAGCAATAATTTTCCATTAAGTGACCAAATTATTCGTGTAGAGTGAGCATTTCGTAAATATGACTCTGTTTGGGATGTTTAAGTAAATAACCTACAAGACTTTACCAAACCAACAACACCACACCAAGCCACACGACATAGTCATTTTCGAATTCACGCATCAACAATTTTTCAGAAAATAATTTTTATACCAGAATGTCAATTTTGTTATATATCAGCTCACTAAATTTGATCTTGGATTTCCTTAACAGTCAAATAACGAGCGCGGTTAGAGTCATTAATTTATTATTAATACTGACTTATAAAATCCACGTTCAAGCAAGCTCATAAAGCAAACAAATTAATGCTTCCCTTCTTAAATCAGTTGTTTTTTATTGCTCTCAGCTACTAAACTGTACATATTTACTTAGGATAAAGTTATAATGGATCGGATTTGAAAAATCAACCAGACTAGAGAAATGTGGTTGAACAGAGTTTGAGATAAAAAATATGAGATAAAATTATTATGGATAATCAGACATGGATATAACCTATTACATATTCTGGCGCTCAACGTTAGGCACAAAAACCCGCAAATGAGCACACTTACATAATATCGGCGCCCATCTTATTTGCAGTAAACTCAAGAGTGATTCTCCTAGGATTGTGAACAGAGTAAACTGCAGTACATATTTGTAGTAAACTGCAGATAACAAATAATTTGTGAAAATTGGCAAATCGACCAAATGTGTTTTCAATTCTAGGAGTATCCATTTACAAAGATTTTATTCTATTTACTTCAAACTGCTATTTAAATAGGTTTTAAATATTTAAAATATGCATGTCGGATAAACTTTTTATACGCTGGTTCAATTACTTTAGTATTGGATATTTCATAAGATTGATAAAGATGGATATATATCGTAGGCGTCAAAGAGAAATGCGAAAAGAATTTATTAAATTCGGATTAATACGATTTAATTTTACGTGGAGCGGGAAAACCGCAAATAAGCGTTTATTAAAAATTTCCGTTTTGTATCAGCCGAGTCGTACTTAAAATCTCGTTTTCCGATATGGATGAAAACACGATCTAGCTGGTATATACGGAGAACTCTCCCAGAATTAATGAGATGTTGAATAAGAGTAATTACTGATGGGTTATTGACGCATTTATTAAATTTTCAGGGATTAAATTATGCCGTATTAATTATGTTTATCGCGATATTAATTCCAATTTTTTATGCTATTCTGTTATCATCATTTTCCATAAAAAGTATTTGTCCTTCTTCTGAAGGGCAACTGTTATCATAATTATTAGAACTGTGAATTTGTAATCCTATGTTTGTGTTTTGATAATTAATTAAAACAAATACAAATAGTGTTGTTTTAAATAATCTCGAATTTCAACATTCATTAAATTTTAAGTTATATTGGAGTAGCAAACAGAAGCCCAAAGAAATGAACAAGTTTTGTAAACAGTTAAATAAAAATCTTAAACTGTCTACTGTTTTAGACCTTAACAAGTCAAACAAGGGCGCATCAAACCAATTAAAAAGAATGAGAATCAATAATTTCTGAACCCGTGTGGAGTTAGACAAAAAGAGCCACAATTTTTTCCAAATATTTTCTAAATAATATAATAGCAACACTCAAAATGAACATAAGAAAATAAAATTTAAGGAATTTTGTTCAATTTTTCCCCAAAGTTCTACAAAATTTCATTGCATCTACTTATTTACTACATGTGCTTCACTATACGTCCTATGAAAAATCCATTAATTCTGAGCTCAGAAACACGTTTTTCAAAAAATCAACTAATCATATATTTAGAACGTAGAATGATCAAGAGCACATTAAATTTTTAATATGTAATTATCTTCAGATCTTTGCAGATAAAATCTAAACTTAGCGTTTATTTCATATAAAATCTAAACTTACTATTTATTTCATAGAACTTTTCAGAAAAATTCTTAAGTACGTTTAGTTGCACAAGATTATTCACAAAATTTTGGAACAGATTATGACCAGATATTTGCTCCAGTTGCGCGAAAAACAAAATTCAGAACATTATTAACATTGTAATGTATGGAGCTGAAGTATGGGCTGTTGAAGAAAGGGAGATGATGGAGAAAGTACAGATAAGTTGTATGA
>WYDF02000016.1:107200-124261 GCA_009867245.2 Adranes taylori
TTAAAGTATCTTCGTTATTATAAATGTTGAATAAAATTAAACGTTGACAACATATGTAACATTAACAGATTTCCATATTAATAATTTGAGTAACTGAATATACTGCACCGATTTTAAGCAATAAATAATTTTATAAAATTATGAAGTATATATATACATTGATAGCCTCCTCTTTATTCCCTTTAAAATGATCTCGACATGAGATGTCCAACTTCAAGGGTTCAATGAATACAGCCTATAATGTCAATAGATATCAAGATACGTAAACAGTATTTACTTTTTCTCAGTAAGAAGAATTTTTAAGTAAGTAGGTGTTATTTCGAAAATTGTAATGAAAAGGTATTTTTAATAATTATTTGTAAAAGTTGGGACAAGGTGGACACGGTGTTTCTAGCATAGGATTGTAGATGTTATCAACACCTTTTCCTATTCCAAATATAGGCGCGTAAGGTCTGATTGCATCTGACAATGGATCCGACACTTAACCATTACGCTATGAATGGCCGTACAAATAATTATGAAAATTTCTAATTTAAACATTGATTGTATGTAAGTTTGAATACAATAAGACGTTATATTTTGAATATGTTTTGAATTCAAAATATAACATCTTAATGTATGCAAACTTCCATACAATCAACGTTTAAATTAGAAATTTTAATAATTATTTGTACGGGCATTCATAGCGTAATGGCTAAGTGTCGGATTCATAGTTCGATGCAATGAGACCTTACACTTATAATTGGAATAAGAAAAGGTGTTGATAACAGCTATAATCCTACGCTAGAAACACGTGTCCACATTGCCCCAATTTTTACAAATAATTCTTAAAAATATCTTTTCATTACAATTTTCGAAATAACACCTACTTTCTCAATAAATATTCTCCATGGTGATAGTTAGATTAATAAATAAACAGAATTATGCCTTAATAATACTAACTAGGAGAGCATTCACAGGATCCAGAATTTAACATTTTATGAAACTATAAGTTGATACCGCAGTCCATCGTCTACAAATTTATAGACCGCATTTGGTAATGAACATATACACTAAAATTACAGCAGATGAAATACTGAAATTAAATCTGATTGTATATCTCCAGTCTACAATATACACAGAAACTATGAGGACAGACTCAGGTTTGTGGAGAGAAGACCCTTCTATCTTTTCGGCATCTGGACTAACTGTTCAAGGGCTTCTGGAAATACGGGAGCAGGAATATACGAAGAATGACCGAAATGTATAGACAGATTTGCCTCAATATTTTAAGCCAAAATATGTGCTATCCTCCATTGCGTACAGGAAAAGCTAAAAAAGAAATATAACAAATAACGGATTTTTATAGTAAGCGACAATCAGGGGCACTTCAGGCGCTTAAGAACGTGTCTGACGAACGAATTCACAGGGGCATTGTAGACAACGGTTCTGAAAAGCAATAGGAAACTGGGCCATTACCTTGTGGTAGCGTGAAGCATTCGTATCCAGAAGGAGGACCTATTTGGAGCAACAAAAGTTAAACCTCAATTGGTCCAAAAACGCTCTCGCCAGGAAGTGTCTTGAAACTGGTACAAGGCACAGATGTATTGGACTGGTCTGAATAAATGATCAGGGAAAGTACAATATGTTTTGCTGAAGTGCTATGGCCCTTGGTGATAATACTAAGCTGATAGCATTGGAGTATAGTACATGTTATGGTCAATGACGGATAAAAATAGGAATTTTGGGAGGTATTCAAACTGTCCACACATTTTGGATCCAAAGATTTCTATTTACGCTTTAATTAGGATACAAATTTTACGTTCTCCAACATTTTCAGAACTGAGTGGCGATCTAGAAAATCTTACGGACCAGGGTCCAAATGGTGACAAAACATAGATTTTATCTGATTTTTTTAACGTAAATCACTTTGAATTTGTTATTTTACCTTCAAAAATTTAGATCTATTCTATTACACTACCTATGACATCTTTTAATTCAATACCAGTAATTCAAGGGGAGATTTTTATGGATTTTCTAATCTTTCACCTCTCCATACAAAACTTTGTGTACATTTAGATTTAATTATTAGTAAAAAAAGCCGTATATACGAAAGCTCAGGCAAAAACTAAAACTAATCCATGAAATCAATTTTAGTGTTGTTGAATAATAAGCTTACTGAAAACAACCAAATATTAAATACAAAGCACGCCTTTGCAGCGCATTGATAACTGTACGTTTGTGTGCTAATCGATTCTTAATATAATCAACTATTTATCGTTGATAAATTTAATCGACTTTATTAACACCAAATCGACTTTATCAACATTTGCTCATTTTTGCTGTAATAATAAATAAGAAATAAATATTATGTAATAAGTTTTGCTGTTCATAGAAGTTAGATATAATTTTTATGCTCAATCCCCGATTAAATTTATGGCTATTATAAATCCAAATATTCTTTCCTTTGTTTGTTATGTACTATAATCACCTGACGATACCGTAGATATAGCAAGACCAGTTGGAATGAATTAAAATAGTAATAATGACAAAGAAGTAAAATTATTTATTTACTAAATAACTTATTTAGTAAAGTATGTTATTTATGCTGTTTTTAAATATAAATATGTAAACTGATTTATTTTTTATTAATAATAAATTAACCGTTTTGTGCCTTACAAAAGCTCAATTTTTTAATAATTCTAAGGCAAAAGATATATAGCTCCCACTTCTTATAGACGTTTCCACATTTATAATATAATATTGTATTTAATACATATTATCTCTTAAAAATTAATTTCGATTTTATTGACTATATTTTCTGGGAGAAATAATTTGGATAGTTTTAATTTTATTTGCGTGCAATTTAATAACATATGATATATAAAATGTCACACCCTGTAGTAGAATTGGTAGTGCACTAGTAATTTTATCCCACAAATTTAAAACATCACTAACATATGTATATAGCATAGAAACTTATAAAATTTGTGGCGAACTTGCTTTTATCTAGGCACTCCCGCTAATAAACAGTGGACCAGTTACAAGGATTTCACAAGGGATAGGGTATAGCGTTTTGTTTTTTTTTTCTTGGAACCAGGAAAAAGGGTAAATGGATGCCTTAAGATTAATAATATTAATTATGTGGTGGCGGCTCCGGACCACTTGCTACCGCTTCTTTGAAACATTTTGTGTAATAATATATATTTATATATATATATTAGAGTACATATATATAATATAATATATACATCTTGTACACACTCATTAACATAATACTAAAATACGTATTAAAAAGTAACAAAACAGCGCTTGAACGCTCTTAAGTATATAAAAACGTTTCCGTTCGAGTTTAAACGATGCATATGCAATATTCTATTATCTACTAACACTCGCATCGTTTAAACTCGAAGAACATAACAACATATACTAAATGTAAACTTTAGTTTTAACAGTAGATTACTTGAATTAATGTAAATAAAAAAGAACTTTGTATGAACATCTCTATAAAGAAGAGTATTATGTTGCTAAACTTATTCAATACAAAAATGAAATAGTTAAATTAAATTGATAATTTGGTGAAGTAATTGTCAATAAAAATATTTCATTGCAAATGTTTCCATAGAAATTATTTACACGCTTAGAAATAAAAAGATTTTAAATCGTGTAAACCTACCTACAATAACATATTATTTGATTTAGGAAAATATTATAAATAATAATACTATTTTAACGAAATGATGCATTTCTGGCATTCGGATAAATAGCATCATTGCAATGGATTATCAGCCCAGTGCTTAACTATTACACAACTTGACTGATTTAAATCAATTTGAAAATCCGTTATTTGTATTATTATACGTATAGATTGTATAATTGTAAGCCTACGATATCATTCCATGTTTGTTATTAAATGCAGTTTTTAAGTAACTATTAACGGTGGGACAATTTATCAGGATGGCCACTAATACAAACAATTATCTATACGTAAAATAATACAAATAAATGATTTTCAAATTGATTTGAATAAGCCTGGTGGTGTAATAGTTAGGCGCTGGATGCATAATCCAATGCATTGATGGTATTTACAAAGCAGAGAGTATTGTAGACGGCTTCCATCGAATACCACAAATGCATCTACTCTTATCTGCCCTTTTTTTAAGTCAATTTGAATCTCCTTAAACGCCTATAAGCAGTTTTCGAATAAATTAACAAACCTATCTAAAAATTATTTTAGTTTAATAACTCGTACAATATATTGCCACGCAACGCAACGTAAAAAATAAAGTATTGAGTTAGATATGATGTACATGCAAGCAGGTTAACTTAGTCTACAAAATATATTCTAATTAATTTTAATTTCTGTAAAAGTCTGTTACAATCGTGAAAGACGTGCTGATTCTTAGAGTTACTATGTTTTTCTCATATGTAAGAGAACTTTTTAATGAAATTATAATTTATTAAAATGTTTTATAGGCTAGCCTAACCTGCTTGCATTTAGATTATATTTAATTAAACACATTATTTGTTCCGTTACATGAGAATATGTAAGTCACGTTGTAACCAAGGTTGGGCGTCAAAATGTATAACAATTCCTACATAAGAAGTAAGGTTTAAGGTGTGGTGGGAAGAGAGTTCCTAAATATCAATCAAACTATTCCCATCTACGTGAATGATGCTGCTCTAGTACTCGGTGCAACCAGCTAAACAACGAACCAGTCTCTTACACAGAGAATACAAAAAGAATACTCGTACTTATATGTCTCGTATGGATAATGTTGCGCCAACTGATCTAATTAGAGTAGAACTTCGATTATCCGTCAAGCTCTGTTAGTCGTCATCATAAAAGAAATTTCTTTTTGAAGCGCCAATATAATATTATTGGAAGTGTCTGTTCACGGCATATACCGTGAGTAGCGCGCCAACTCACCATCGTAATTTAGTATGTATGTACGTATGTAGTATATAAGTGTTGTCTACTTGCTCAGTAGTGACAGACGAGTAGCCTGTGTGTGCGGAACAGTGTTTTCGTAGCGCCTGTATTGTTATTACTGCATGTTGTGTTTCGAAAATGGTTCAAAAGCGGAAAATATTAAACGTTTGAGGAAGAGGTTGCTCAGATTTACGGTGTTGAGAGAACAACAGTGAATGACATTACACGTGATGCTGAGAAGATTGAGCAATATGTGTTGCAAGTGTAAAGTAGTAATGCAGATGGAAATATAAGAAGTCATAAAACCATTAAACCGGCAAGATATGAACAACTTGATAATACCACAACTGAAATATGAACAACTGACTTGAATATCAGTGGTTTATTCAAGTCAGAAGTCATTGAATTCCACTTTCAGGCCCCATTATATTGAACAAATCAGATGACATTAAAAAAACTAGATGGCGATTCAAACTTTAAAGCAAGTGTGGGATACCTTGCTATGTTTAAATTTCGTCACGGAATTCGACAATTTGACATTAGTGGACAGAAAGTCAGTGCAAATAGTCTAGTCGTAGCTGATTTTAAGGAGCAATTTAATTTAAAGATATCTGCTCTTAACCTCGTTAGAGAACAAGTGTAGAACTGTGATGAAACTGGACTCAATTGGAAAGCATTACATGGAAAGTTTTAAAATCCGAAAAAATCAAATCATGGCAATGGTCTGTGCAAATGCAACCGGCAATCATAGACTACCGTTCTTGGTGATTGGAAAATCCCAAAAACCACGTGTATAAAAAGTTTAAATTTGAAAGCCTTGCCTGGGAACTATTATGCACAGTAAAGCGCTTAAATGAACCAAACAGTTTTTTCGGAATGGTTTCACAAAGTGTTTGTATCTCAAGTTAGAGCTCATCTCGCTGAACAATGCTGCTTATGGACAATATTCCAACACATTCCTCTGTTGAAATGAAAAGTGATGGCGGCAAGATAACATGCCTTTTCCTCCCAGCAAATATGACTCTTCTTATCCAACATATGGACCAACGCTTAATTGAGAATATGAAGCGTCGGTAGAGAAAAGGTGTTATCGAAAGTTTGTTTCATCTGACGATGTCATGACTGTTAAAGAATTTTGGCTAAGTAACTACATTAAGAATGATATTTTAAGGATTACTAGTTCATGGGCTGATCTTTTGGTGTCGAACCTGAAGAATGGGTGGAATACACTATGGCCTGAACAGACACCGACTAGTAACGAATTTGAATTAACCGAGACTGTTAATGTTGATGAAATTGTGCAAAATTGCCATACTGGACTCAACAATGCAGGATTAGTAACAAAAGAAATAACAGATTGATTGGAATGTGATAAACAAGATGGAGGCTTTGAAATTTTAAACGATGATGAAATTATTTTTATTAACCCTGCAGTTGAAGAAAAAGTTTGTGACGACGACGACGAAGAATCAGTGCTTAACCAAAAACCGGCAACTAGCCACTCAGAAACAGATGCAATGCTATCAAAGTGCATCGACTGGTTTGAAAACAAAAGGAGGCAAATGCAACGCAGGTCATACTTCTCCGTAAAATGCAAAACATTGCCGCACAAAAAGCCTCGAAGAAACAGCAGAAGATGACTGATAATTTCAACATATAAACATATAAACTATGTACGTACCACATTTATACTCAATGGTTGGAAATATAAATGTGTGTTATCCACCTGGACGTGTTTTTATTATTGTTTTCATCCCAAACCAGCATTGAAATTTCATTAATGTACAAGTCAAACGCGAAATTTCTGTTATGCGTTTACTCGGTTAACCGTCACGATGGTGGCGGTTAATGGAAATTTTACTGTATAGTAGAAATTTAAGAAAAAAATATAGGGTAACGTTCAAGTCAAATTTACTTTCCACTAATCAAAGTGATTTGAGTAATCAGAGTAATTTCTCTTTTAAACTGAAAAATTTACCGAAGAACATTGGACATTTTCAATATATTCTTTTTAATAAATTCTAACTAAATTAATTAGTGATAAAAATAATCGAAACATTTAAAAACAGAATCACGTAAAGTGAAAATTTGAGAATTACGAATTTATAACCGATTTCATTTTACTGTCCTAAATTTCGTAGATTAGATATAATAAATGTTAAGTACTTAAGGAAAACTTTTGGTCAGGATAATTATTCTTTTGCAGGAGATTTAATTTTGCGTTAGTTAAATTAGAACGTCGTAAATTGTAAAGGATAAGAAATACTTCTATTTTAATGTATTTTACGATCTACTGCTAAAAGTTGAATATCAACATTTGCTACATTCAGTACACATTTGAGATTATAATAAAAATATGATAAGACCTAAAACCATAACTAAAGATAGATACAATAATAATATATAATTTTGGACAGCACTTTTTGAAATTTTCAGTGTATATAGTAAGGCCCACGATATACAGTTTGAATTATACAACTGAAAACTCACAGTGTCAATCAATATTGTCGAGATAATATATATATTCCATTATTTTCTTATATGGAAAATCAATGGTTAAATCTGCATACGCGTAGTGTATGCAAATTTAACATTGCTAGGTTAGAATAACTATTGACAATAGTACTTTCGCTGATATGTAGATGGCTCCAGTATAATAAAATGTAGACTACTGTTGTTACCAAATTTGTATGGTACTAAAATATGTTATAGCATTATTTAAGAGTAAAAATGTGTGAGCTATCTAAGTAATAAAGTCAAAAGTTATTATACCTTAGCTTAGCTAACTATTATATACTTTTTTAACTAGTACTAAATAAGTAACACAGTTCAGATATCAAAATATAATTATATAATATTAATTAATCAAACTTATTGTTTTGGATTTAACTACCTACATTTACCGTATTGCTCTGGATTGACATTAAAATACATGTTAATATCTTAATAATATTAGAACGAATAATTATATAGATATATAGTGTTTCAATGTTGGTGCTTTTTTGAATTAATTATACTATAAAATACAAAAATCATGAAATTAATAACTTGCTATTAAAATTCAGTAACAAATATTTGATTTATTGTAATCTTAGGCAACAGAGTAACTTAAAAATAGTCTATAAATAAACAAAATTAATATTTAGTGTAGTACATAGATTTATTTAAGGATCACTTCAAGTTAAATCAATAAACCTTTTTCGATTCATAACCTCAGATTTTAATCAAATGTTTCAAATTACTCATTAAAAATAATTTCCTCTGCAGTTTTTAAATTGAGGAATTTGAGATATTGAATAACCTTGCACCAATCATTCAATCATGTGATTGCTATTTATGAATTAACATGATGAGCTAAGGGATTTGTTGATAATGGGTTTGTTAATTCAACTACTACATGGTTCTTTATTGGCGAGCGTAACTATGACTCTCTTCATCGTTACTCCGTACTCGGTAGACTATTCGGTTGCCCGTCTGTTGCTCTGCCACGGAGAAGCATAGTTGCTCGATAGGTGACGAATCGTTTACCTGGCAGGCGTGGAGGCTTTGGCTTCCACTAAATCCTCATTAGACTTTCTCGTGGTCCTGCCGTTAGACACATAAGAGTGTATCTATTAAGTATCGTCCAACTGACTATTGAAGAGCAAAGAAACGTAGGATTTATCTGATAGTGTGTCGTTTCCTCTTTAAGATTATACGGTAACGTCTGCTCCGCAGCGTTATTTAGAAGCGCGTGGATAAGCAACTATTTGCATTAACCAAAAGCCTCAAGGAGGAATTCGTGTGCGAAAATGGAACACATCGAACGGTTTTGAAACATAGATCAAAGTTTTTCTAAACAATTTTACATTTGCTAGTCCATGAAATTTGCTTGAAATTCATGCTAGTCCATGAAATTTATTAAAATCTGCGACAATGAATAACATATTTTTATCAAATATGTATTGACTTATCTTGGAGTAAACCATGACTTTATAACAAATGTTATTAAAAATTAAATATTGTATATCAATAAGCACCACAATATAAACAACTCTCATATTTCAGTGATTAATATATTGACAGTAATATTGACATTTTAACCTTTGGTCATTTCTTTCCTCACTTTTCTTCTTAACAAACTTTATTGTTGCTATAGCTAGCGCTTGTAACAACAAATAGTTGTTAACACATTAATCCATTAATACTTTGCATACTAGAAATTTTAATTTGAAAATAAATCATTATACACGTTTGCATTAGCTCTTACAAATAGCGAAACAGCTGCCGCACTATATTTTATTTATTATAAATAATTACAATTAACCAATCTAGAATCAATCATAGCGACAGAAAACTTATTTCGTTTATTAGTATTAAATAATTTACATTATTATGTATCGCATTCTCCTACCTACTACACAATATTTATGTTGTGACGTATTTTGTACTGGGGAGACAAACATTTGTTTTAGCTTTTTAATCAGTCATACAACAATATTCATATTTTTTTCTATGGCCCTTTACAGGCTTTTGTTTTCTTTGTTTTTTTACTTTAAATGTTTTAATCGCAAAAATGAAAACAATGAAAACAATAACACACCATATAACTTACACAAAGAAAATACACAGGTGCAAAAAATATTATGATTTAGATATATATCTGTTTGAGAATTTAGATATTGAAAGAAATTAAGTTTCTATAATTTGTTTTGTGCATAATGATTTCTGGTTCAATGAATAAATAGGTGCTGAGCAATAAATGGGTACATCTTTTCTAATATAAACAAAAAAAAAGAGCCTGGCTAATCCTAGGCGTGGTATAATTTTTGTTTACATATTACGAATCTTTCCTACAGTTTTTATAAACATTTGGAATATTAAATCGCCCAAATTATTACATTTTCTAAAGAAGTTTCTAAATTTGTATAAAAAAAGTTTAAGCGCTCAACAATTAACCTACCTTTTATAGTAAAATAAATATTATTACACAATTCTATACGACGAAATGATCTTGGAACAAATTAGTTGCAAAAGCTTATTGCTGATTGAACACAAACTGAGTCAAAATACTGAAAATGTTTTGCAAACAAAACATCGTCAATGACTTTGCTTTCTAATAGAATCTGCTGAAGCTGAAGAAATATAATGTGAAACAATATTCATTCGTGTTTTTAAGATGAAACGAGGAGTGGTAAAATTAGTTCCAGAAAACTGCAAAATTTTCATCAAAACCAACATTGTGTAATCGCCTTAACCAAATGCTTAGTGACATCACTAACAGACAACTCGTGGATTTTTATCACGGCAAATGCCTACTGTTTGTGCTTATCCAACAGTTTTAGTGAAATTGTGGTAGTATTTGAGAACCACTTGTATAGAAAAAGAAATACACGTGTACGGTAATTTGGAAATAAACTTTAAGAAACATTGTTTAATTACACACATCATCAATGTTATTAGATATTGACTTTAATATATTGTTTGATAATTGATGCACGTTCTAAAAACCATCCCAACCTAACACTAACATAGATACTTTACGTACTTTCAATATTGTAACGTGGAAATTTGTCCACGTTCCTATTTAGTTTGATGTTAGTGGTTCGCACAGTCAATACTTATAATTTACGTAAATAAGTCAGGATGGATAGATATGATAAACAGTGATTATCACTTAAACAGGTGGTATGTTAGTAGTAAGAAAGGCAAAAGGTAGTTAACACTTGGAACTTCATTTAAACTTTTATTTATAAAGTAAAAGTTAATCTAAAAATACTTCAAACATTTTGCTTACATATTGGTAAGAATTAGAACTTTATTTAGGGAATTAAAGATTAGCATTAATTTTACCGCCGGAACTGTTGTTTTTGCTGCTGTTAATTGTAAAAATTATCGGAAGAAATGAGATAGATAGAAAGCGTGGTTTACAGAAAGTCGGGGATGGCTAAATGACAGTGAATTGATTGTATGATGTGTTAACGTCACTAGCGGAAGCAGTAGATCGATATTGAATGGATGTGTGATTGTGATTGAAGGTAAATCCATGATGGTCGAATTAATTAGCGAGATAGAGGTCATTAGACTTAAGCGAAATATATTAGATAAATGTAATTTAACGCAAGAAAGGGAAAATGGGGAGTGATAATTTTTAACGACTCGATGGCAGCAAGTTTATCTACCTAGAAAACGTTTAAAAACGGGACTGAACCCACTTGAGATAACAGTAAATTTAGGCGTCCACTGCGACTCGCTATATTCAAAAGTTTAGTGAAAATAATAATCACGAATAAATTCGGATTAAAAGTGCATAAATTGTTAAAGTGTTGAGCATAAATAAATAAATTATTTTTGTATGAAATCGTCAAATATAACACGGTATATTACTGGTCAGTATTTTGAGAATAAAATATATGATTCTTTTGAGTATGATTGTTACGAATAAATTAAATTAAAATTATTCGGTAACAACTTTATTTATTGATCAAGGTAATTCGAAGTAAATCTAAATGACAAATAAAATGACTCATTCTGAATGAGTATATATTACTGATTCAGTACTGTAAGTACATTCATTATACATATTCCGTTAGGATTCAGGGCTGATTTATTATTGAGTAATATTCGAACATAATTATCATTTATATTTTATTAACTGCAAAGCGTTGATTATTTTATTTGTTCGAATGATGAATATTTCATTTGATTGCATAAATGTATTCCTGAAACGTAACAGTGCATATTTTGATTTAAGTTTAATAACACTTCCGTTTCTGCTGCCTGAATTATTAACGCCCACAACCAGCGTGAAGAGTTGGCCTTACCAGTAATTATTCAGCCACAAAAGGCACAATTCAATCTGAAGGTACGTCCTTAGCAATAGCAATGGTACGTCCTTAGCAATAGTTCGGCCTAGTATTTTATTTTAAATCCAATTGGGAGGATCAGGGGATTATAATTAGAACTTACGCATCAATAATAATAACGTTATTGGTAGAAGATAAATTAGAGCAAGTATTAACGTTAAGTGCATTTTGTTTAAAGTAACAATCGATTTTTGTATCGTATGATGGGAGCAGGGGATAGTTGCGTACCCCATATGAAAAACTCCTCTCATCCATGTCACGTGGAGAGCAACACTCCGCTCTATTTTATACGTGATAATATTATATTAATAAGACAGACAAAATTTAAGAAATATTTTAGTATTTTAGCATTATTATTTACAAATTTTAGTTCACAATATTCTGTCTTTATATGGGAGTCACGTAAAAAGACTTTACGAAATAGAATCATTATGCGAATGTATGCAGATCCCATAATTTCATATAAATTCTTGTATAAAAATACTCCTATATACCTGCCATAAGTTATTAATGTACACTTAACACTTGCTCTTTGGGATGAGGAGTGAAGTAATAGCTCAGCGGAGAACAGGAAAAACATTGTCCCCGTTGAAAACGATTGCCGAACGAGCTTAGATGGGAGCAGGACAAACAAAAAGACTAATCTGCATCTTCTCAGTAAGATTTATAAAGGAAGAATGGGCGTATAAGAATGAGACAGAAAGTGGCGCCGGATTCTTGTTAGAACTAAAACTAGTCAACTACAGTTAAGGTTAGGCGAACTGCTCAATAAAACCTGTGGATTTTTCCCATGACAGTCAGTGGAAAGTATTTTTCTAAAAATAATTAAAATAAACCTACCTGTAGTACTTCAATTCTGAAATGTCTATTTCACAGATGAGAGTAATAATTCATTGACTACCTTGAAAATCTCAAACATATTTCTTGTGTTTAAATTTATTAGTGTCACTAATTTTTATTGCAAAGTTTTAACTCTAAAACAAATTTCATTCAATATGAATTAATTTTATTCTTATAGAAACCTAATACATTAATTTAGTTTATTCATTCATTTGCGATTAGGCGTCAAACTTTATTGCATATGTATTAAACTTTTCATGAATAGAATAAATAGAAATCGAGTTGTGTTTTATTATGTTATGGACTATATAACCGAAATCAAGTTTCTTTATTTGACTACTTATTTTCTGCGATGCCTAAAACAACGATTCCTTCACAGTTGGGTGGGATTTATCAGTTGGAGTGTGCTTTATAAATTCATTTATTAAATAATAAATCCATGCCACTAAGCTGTCGGGAATTTTTAACGCGACAATATGTTGAACGGGAATATCTAACAGCTTTTACTTAACAGCTTAAAATTGATTTACTTCAAAGAGTTCTGGAAATATGAAATAGCAATTTATCAAACTATCGTATTTAAATGCAGTAAAAAACTAAAAATCTCTTTTCATTTTTTTTAAATTTTTTTCCATTCTTCGTAAATAAATTCTAAAATGTAGATGTACAAGAATGTATAATATATAATTTATAATTTGTTGCATAATATTGAATTTTACTTTAGTTCATTTTTTATTTCAATAATTCAATTTATTTGAACAATTAAACACTTCCTTTGGAATATTTTATGAGACTAATATTTTAAGTTTTATTACATTATGCCGTTAAGTAATATTATTGAAGGGAAGTATTTATTTTAAATCATAATATTCATTGCACTTGGTTATATAGTATTAAATTTTTATAACAGGAAACATTTATATAATATCTATTATAGATTTTAAAACTGATCTGGTTTATGCTAAACAATCAGACAGATCTACATATTTTAAATTTTATTATTTTATATAATATTTATAGTATATATAGCTGTTTTGGTTACGAGAATTACAAATAGAACACTAGAAGCTACATAGATGTACGGAGTACAAAACTTTTAAATTTTAATAGAGTATATATTACTCAACACAACGTAGATTTATTAACAAAAAAAAAACAAACATAGGTGTATTAATTAATTGAATAAATTTTATTATAATCGATAAAAATAAAAATAATTTGCTGGAATATTTGTGAAAGTTTTATATTATTCAAATTAATAGTAATAAACAAACAATTCAGTTCCGCGTATGCGAAACTAAATTTTGTTATGAGAGAGGAATATTTTCATTTGTGAAGGAATATTTCTATTATAATGTTGCACTTTTATAACTGAAATGATTTGGGCTTGAAAAAGGAACTATCGTTATTTCAAATAAGCTACATATAATTGTTTTGTTTAATAATTTCAAACGTTTTTAAACAAAAATTGTATAACGTTATTGTCATTATCATCAAAACAAAAGTTTAATTTCAGACGTTTTTAAATGTGTCAAAGTAAAACTTGATATAAATTTATGAAATGTATTTTATCAGAGATTTTTACGAATCCACGTAATTGGTATACTGATTTCATATTAATTAGTGTAATTCATTTTTTAATTTCAAATATAGTAAACAATAACCCGATCAAAAATTTTTGACAAACTAATATAAACCTAATAATAAAATACAATTTTTTCATTAAACCAATTAAATAAATAATGTCATATATTTAATATTATTTAACCTAAGGAGTTTCTATCAAAACATGAGTCTAAAACTCAGCTGCAATGGACCATTGATACAGCATGAAAAACTTTACCTCATAAAATTTTTTAAGAAAAATTTAAACTAGATTTATTTAAATATTATTCAGACAGTTGCAGAACCTAAAGTCCAAAAACTTAAGACATCTTGTTTCCTGGTTCAACTGCATAATGCGCAGATCTGTTTTTAATTAAGAGTGAAAAGTGAAAGATCTCAAGAATTGAATTAGACTTATTGAAACGTTATTATTAACTCAGCACGAAACATAAACAAACTCAAACAGATCAGGTAAGCTCAAAACAATGAAGCTCACGCAATAGTAATAATTACAGTTTTTTTTTGTTTGGTAATTGTGAAGAATTGATGGTTTTTTAGATACCAAGCCACAGGTATGTTCAAATCGCTCATTTGTAAGCATACAACAACAAAAAAATTAATTAAAGTACAAAATAAAAAGAATATCCAGCAGAAATTTATTGCACTTTCAAATCAGTTTCTACGAATATTTCATTGCTCTCAAAAATTGTTTAGCAACAATTAGCAACAATTATGTCTGCTTCCACCGTCTTATTCTCACTTTTAAGTAAGCTTTTGGATTTCATTACTCACTCACTCTAAACAAACTCCTTAAACATAGTCATCAGGTATACTTAAAGTTGGTGAGAGATACCTGTATCTTGGAATGAGTAAAAGTCATATGCATAATGCAGCCAGCGTCAAAGTAACCCTCAGCAGCAAGTATAAAAACATCATAAATAAAATTTTTCGCTCCGAGTTAAATGGATTGGTGACTATCTGACACTTTAATTTACTATTATAATTTGGTTTTTAATTTGGTATCAAGGTATCAATTATTATTGGAAGATCTTTAGAGAGCGATTTTGATATTTTTACAAAGGCAATAAAAAATTCATTTTGCAACTGGCTGAGTCATATCTTCCTCTTCTTACAGATGAGACCAGGATTTGATTGAAACATAGTTAATTAATTATTTCAAAATAAATTAACTTAAATATAACGTGGTACATTTTAAAGTAATTTATCAATTTAGTGATAATTGTTTTTCCGCTGGAGCTTCATTTTCTATACCTGAGGTACAGTTTGGAATACTACGTAAATTAGAAATAACAACCTTACATTCCAATGAAAATCTTGTTGCGTAATTTTCGATAAAAACCGGATATAAACTTTTGATAATTTAAAATAATAATATATAAATGTTAGGTATATCAATTTTATTACGTTAAATTTTTAGTAAACCTATAGCCTTTTTTAAATATATTTTATTATGTATACGGTTATAATATTATTCCTTATTTGTTTATTTATGTATACATTATTTATAATTTTTTAATACTTAAACCACTTTCAGGAAAATTTTACTGAAATTAAAAATTTTACTTAGTAGCCCTTTTTGCATCACTGTTTTCAAAACGTTTTGTAATAGGTGATCTCCACCAAATAGTCTGCCATTTAAAAATAATAATAAATAAAATTGAAATATAGAAATAGGAATCTATGTAACTGCAACTTTAACAATATATTTGATTTAAAGTTCTGCACGCCGTCTCAACAATAAGAAATATGTACATAGCCCTAAAATTAAATAATTTTAAATCATTGTATACTAGAAAGAAATTGTCACCAACAAAATAAATTTTAACACTTAAAAATTTGTTCTCACCTATTATATGCATTATAAAAATAATCAGTAATAAAAGTTTGTATAAAAACAACTATTTTAGCATTATTTATATATATATATTATAGAACCGTTTTATCTCTTTGTATTCAATTGAATGTAAACTAAGAAAAGTTATTTACCATAGCAATGACGGACCAGTTTCTACAAAGGATGAAGGATCCTTATCATTGTTGGTCCTTAGAATAATAATAAAGTTCTCGGCGAAAAACTTGTATATGATATCTCATTTAAAACAATTTGATTGTTTTATGAACCTCTTCCATTTTTAGCAAAACAATTTTTTTATATTAAATTAAATCTCACAAAACATCTCTTCATTGCACATGATTATTATAGAAATAAAAAGTTGGTGTTAAGGTATCCCGTCATTACTTTAGACAAGGTACATAAAGTATTCATGTTTTCGAAAACGCAAAAAAGCTTTTGAAACTTGTAATTATTCAAATTATTTCATCGTTGTAATTGTTAACATTTTAGGCAGAAAGTATTTCAATAAATAAGATTATATAGTTGGTCTAGGTTATAGTTGGCTACATATTGCCACATAATAACATAAGCGAATCTCCAGAAAAAGAAACGAAATTAGAAAGAGATAAAGAGTTACATCCAGATTAAATGTCTTAAACACATGTCTATAGATCCGTTGATGTTCAGCTGTAGTTTAACCAATAGAGGTTTTGCTTTGCTGATGTTTAAACAAAGTTCTATTACAAGTGGTAAAATATCTCACGCTGTCAACTGTCATCTGTGTATTATCATGAATATTTATGCGATGTTGCGAGCTTCCAGGCTATTATATAGTTTACTGTGCTTCATATTTATTGTTTAGTGTATATATAATGTGTAATTTAAACAAATAATATAATGCTGGTAAGTAAACAAATTCTTATTTTATAGATTAGATAACCTTTATTGGCATAATTAATTCTATACAAATAATATACAACTATACAAATAACATATTTACATAC
>WYDF02000016.1:129327-143280 GCA_009867245.2 Adranes taylori
CGAAAAAAGTCGTCAGGGGTCAAATAACCCAACTCTTTTGGGTTACGAAAAACGCCGGTAGGGGTCAAATAACCCAAATCATTTGGGTAAAGAAAATATGACCTGGTAATGGATAGTCGTTTTACGATGGGTTATCATCTAGTTTTTATATATTTACGTGTAAATTGATTTATAGACTTACAACTTTTAATGTTAGTTCGTCCGCTCGAAACGTGGTGCTTTACATTGAGAACACCTCCTACCACAGTTTTCCGCAATGCAAATACCGCTACAAAATTTCTTTGTTTGGAGATGTACACACCGCCATAAACACTACTTGTTCATTGTCTACACTTCTTTTAATCCCGATCGCCTCACTATTTTTTAAATTAAAGTTCACTCTTTCACTGCATATTTTGTTTCTCGCTACTGCTGCTACTCCTCGTCCTTTGTCTTCTCGATCTTTCCTAGTGACCTTAAACCATGGAAAGTACCACTTGTCTCCGTTGTTCAGATGCGTCCCTCAAATGAGTAAGATTGTTACCTATATTTTTTTTATGAAATACTCTACTTCATTTACGTCCTTGCTGCTCCAAGCCCATTATCGTTCCACGTACAAATTTTGATTACTTCATTATTGTCTGGCATTGAAAATACATTTTAATACCTCCGGGATTAGCACTTTTAGGATTTCTTTTATTTCTTTCTCTAGTACCGGTATGATTTAAGTCAGCGTAACTGATGCCTTCCTTTCTTTCTGCTGCTTTTGCTTTCTGGGAAAAATTTTTTGCCCTTGAAAATATCCCGTATATCCCGTTTGTCGACATAAACTTGATTCGCGAGAAATAACTGATTGAGGGTACTTCATAATCCATGCAAAAATGACCACTAGCATCTTTTGAATTGGTACAGATTTGAAGGAAAAAAAAGTTCCCGCACGTAAACTTAACTTTAATTTGCATTGTGGGTTACCGCATCGATACATGGGTTCCTTGTTTTTTTCCGTTTGACACTATGTTCATATTATTTCCGTAATTAGCACATATTCTCACTCTAGGTATAAGATTTTCCCCAACTAAGAATGTCTTAAAACCTTGCAAGGCAATACCTTGATAGCACTCTGAAATACTACCAAACATCTTGATAGATTTTTAAAGTATGTTAATTATTCTTTTTCATTTTTTTTTCTTTAATTACATGTCAGGTATAGTCCATACTATTAGTAAAATCACATTGGGGTGTGGTGTAATATTCAAGTTTGACCCTTATCTTCATTCTTTTTTTTTACGCCACAGGTGTCTTTAAGATATAATCGTTTTCTCTAGGATTCCGATTACGAGTTACTTCTAAAATTATTTAAAGAATCGTTTAATAATAGAGGTTTTGTAGTCTAGACTTTATCCATATAAAAGGATATAAAAGGATTGATCTCAGCAACAACTTTGAAAATTAAAAAATTCGTAATTTTAATGTTTTCATTATATGTTCTTTCATCAAAAGCTGCATTAACTTTACCAGAAAAAAATTATTTCTTAGAAAGAGATTATTTCGTTGGCCTACTACATTTATGTCGACAGAACATTAGAAAATCAATGTTCGAACGCTTGTTCGACCCTTATAATCGGATTAAAATCGAAGCAGGCATATTATTTTTTCGGGTCCTCTGACATTACCATAAGCCAAGATGAGTTCTCGTGTCGAATAGCGATCTATTTTTCTTAATGGTGAACTATCTATCATCGAACTGTCATAGAGGTGTGCCTATCAAAGTACAACAGCAAAAACGTTGCCAAATTTAAATTTTGTCCTCTTATTGGGACACCTATAGAAATAGAAATATAGCACTTTCTTGTCAGCTATTTCAAATTGCAGCTCAATTCATTTTGAGCAAATTTACCCTAGTGCATACTAAAAAATATCTAAAGCACACATAAATTCTAATTCACATTTCTTTCGGCACAATTTTTAGCAGATCATTGGAAATGCTGTTTGATCCAAGACTACACTGAATTCTATTTTTAAATGCACAAGTGTTTAACATTCCATCCCAAGTAGGGGCTATAAAAGGGTGTCTAATTTCTAATATAGAACCAATAACATTATTCTCAATAATGAAGTTTACAAATTATCTGTTATCTGTTACCCACATGTTCCGAATAATTTAAAAGAAAGCAAATTGATATCTAGTAAAATCGGAATAACCGACTATAATTGTTCAATAACTTGTTAAAGAAAACATTGCGTACATATGGCTATCTGCAGCTTGCTTTGCTTTAAAAAAAAACGCTAAATTCTATTGAGTGAATATTTTCTTTGTCACATTTAGGGTGTTTTAAACTCAGCTGTCTCACATATTTGGCATTTGGTGTCATTACAGCATAATATTGTTTATTATGCTGCTAGTTGTTGATAATATATATATATATATCGTCTGATGATGTAGTTTTGTTAATTTCCAACTGCAAACATTATGTTCATAATAACGCATGTTATAATGTTATACACATGCATCTTTCGCCATAATTGTGTCTTATTGTACTTTATGGTTCATTTTGAAATGACATAAAACTAATCATTTTAAAGTGAATTATATGATACCAACACGACTTTTGTTTCTTGGATTAACTAGTCAATCCATTTGGTTATCATAGGATTTTCACTGATGGTTTCTTTTACAGTACTATTGATTATTTTTTGTAACGCGTAACAATTTGACTAACACACAAGGACGGCTGGAGATAAAATGTTCAATCGTGCAAAACACTTTTTAGGGGGCGAACAGCTCTGCTGTCAGCATTGTCACGGTCTGCGGAACAGTTCTGCTGTGCCTATGAACCCGGCACACGTTGTTTGGCCGAGTCCCATTGTTTATCGGATCCCATTGGCGGGTTCCGTAGTTGCCGTGGTCTCGGAGGTAACTTGGATCTCGTGGGTCGCGTGGCCGTTCTGTCGATGGCCTGGTGGAACCTAACATTACGCATATCCATCGTTTTACTCGTGAGTTATGATAAAAAAAACTTTTAGGTCTTCCGGGCAACAATTTTTCTTTCCGTAAGAACCTTAATCGTACAGTTAGGAACATTTTTAAAACGAAATTTGCCAAATAGGTCCAGCATTCTAAAGTAATGTTCTTACCAACAAACAGCATTCAATTTTTATTTATACATTTATCCACATTTATTTCCAATTTTCCGGGCAACTTTTCCAATTTTTCTTTCACCACAAACCTTACTCGGAGTGTTATGAATATTTTGAAAAAAAATTGTCAAATCGATACGGCCCTTCTCAAGTGATACGTTTACCAACGGATTTCAACTTTTCCAGAGTTTTACAATTTTTCGGGCAAGTTTTCCAATTTATGTTTCCCGAAAAAACCTTATTCGGGCTGTTAGGAACATTTAAAAAAAGAAATTAGCCAAATTGATCCAGCTATTCTAAAGTAATGTTCTTACCAACAAACAGCATTCAATTTTTATTTATATATTTATCCACATTTATTTCCAATTTTGCGGGCAACTTTTCCGATTTTTCTTTCACCAAAAACCTTACTCGGACTGTTATGAATATTTTGAAAAAAAATTAGTCAAATCGATACGGCCCTTCTCAAGTGATACGTTTAACAACGGATTTCAACTTTTCCAGAATTTTCCAATTTTTCGGGCAACTTTTCCAATTTATGTTTCCCGAATAAACCTTATTCGGGCTGTTAGGAACATTGTTAAAAAGAAATTAGCCAAATTGATCCAACTATTCTAAAGTAATGTTCTTACCAACAAACAGCATTCAATTTTTATTTATATATTTATCCACATTTATTTCCAATTTTCCGGGCAACTTTTCCGATTTTTATTTCACCAAAAACCTTATTCGGACTGTTATGAATATTTTGAAAAAAAAATTAGTCAAATCGATACGGCCCTTCTCAAGTGATAATTTTACCAACGGATTTCAACTTTTCCAGAATTTTCCAATTTTTTGGGCAACTTTTCCAATTTATGTTTCCCGAAAAAAACCTTATTCGGGCTGTTAGGAACATTTTTAATAAGAAATTAGCCAAATTGATCCAGCTTTTCTAAAGTAATGTTCTTACCAACAAAAAGCATTCAATTTTTATTTATATATTTATCCACATTTATTTCCAATTTTCCGAGCAACTTTTCCGATTTTTCTTTCACCAAAAACCTTATTCCGGGCAACTTTTCCAATTTATGTTTCCCGCAAAAACCTTATTCGGACTGTTGGGAACATTAAAAAAAAATTAGCCAAATAGATCTAGCAGTCTCAAGTCATGAGCTTACCAACGAACAGCATTTAATTTTTATTATATATGATAGACTAAAAATACAAATATAGGAACAATAAAACATATACATAATACCAACTAAGAACTAGAGTAACATGCATTTCTTCGGAAGAATCTTTCATTATTTGATCTATATTTATCTTCCCCTGAGGCTATTATAAGTCAAAGAGTGAAGGCAATTCTGAGGACTACATACAAACTTGGATAGTTGTCATCTCAACAAGAGGATGATAAATATTTTAATATTTCAATTGCATCCTTTAGACAGTCTCTCGGTGCGCTAGTTATAATGACCGACAATTCTTGGTAATGCTGAAAACCGTCTATGTCGGTATAACTTCCATCTGTTAGGCCAACTTGTAAGTCGAGACATTTTTTCAAAAGTACTTCTTTTCCTCACTTGCAATGTTATATATGAAACCAAAAATATTGTGGTATTGAAGAAGTTGACTAATTGTTTCCCTCCAAAGAAGAAATTGTTTGATCAAGTATGTAGAAGTAGCAATTTCTCCTAAATCCTTCTGTTGGATCTAGATCAAGCACATCTGGAGTTTGTGAGTTTGTAACTTACCAAATTTTTATGTGCTCTTCAGAATTGCCCTCAATCTTCCAGTATTTATCGCCTCAGGGGAATGACGTCTTATAAAACTCAAACTGATCAAGAACTACTGAAGGTCAACAATGTTTCAAGAACGGTTGATTCTCCAAAAGATTTTTATAGATCAAATAATGAAAGATTTTTCCGAAAGAAATGCATGTTATTGTAGTTCTTAGTGGGTATATGTATATGTTTTATTGTACCTGTACTTGTATTTCAATCTATCATCCTCCTCCTCCTCTGTCCTTCATCCTTCGTAACGATGTGGTGACGTTATGTTATTCGATTTATGGTTATTGTCCACTCTTCTCTTTCTTGCGCGTGCTATGCTGCTTCGGAGAGAGAGAGTAACCTGCGATGCTCTTTATTTGATCTAATCATCGCAGTGGCGATCTTCCTCAACTTTATTTACCCTCTACTTTGCCCTCAACTACTAATCTCTTCAAACCTTCCCTTCGTCTAGTTTTATGTCCAAAATATCTCAATATGCTTTGGTTAATAATTGTGGTAAGCCTAGTGGTGATGTTGAGTTCTGTTCAAATTGAGATATTTGTGCAGTGTGCTGTCCAGGGTATACGCATCATTCTGCAATAGACCCACATTTCTACCATATGACTGCTGGATCTATTTGGCTAATTTCTATTTAAAAATGTTCCTAATAGTCCAAATAAAGTTTTTCGGGAAAGAAAATTTGGAAAAGTTGCCCGGTCCTTCACAACTATGTTAAAAACTAGCATAGATGTGAAGCTACGGAGTAGCTACCGAAGACATGTTTCCGAGTACCGAGAGTAGATGAAGTGTTTGGATAGTTTATTGGAAAGCCTGCTAACGCTTATTCGTGAATAGTTTGCACAGGAATAAAACAATTTATACCGAACAAATTTTATTTTTCCATGATTCTTTCTAAATCTTTCTCCTATAGAAGAAGTCGTTAGATC
Source organism: Adranes taylori (assembly GCA_009867245.2). Lineage (NCBI taxonomy): Eukaryota > Metazoa > Arthropoda > Insecta > Coleoptera > Staphylinidae > Adranes > Adranes taylori. The sequence continues at coordinate 135,146 of WYDF02000016.1, forward strand.
AAGTATGTATAAATCGAAGTTTCTCTTAAATGTTTCTATTGGAACAAGGTGAAGTTCATCCGCAGACTCAAAGTCAAACTGTCTTTTTATGTTTCTACGCCGTATTTGTGCTTCTATTTTTGGAGAAGGATTGATATCTATACTCTCAGCAACTTCCCTGGCATCAACCAGAACTATCACAATGTTAAGAGTATGGTACAAAAAATGCACGAGGATTCAAAATCTTTGTCTTGTCCATTCAGATAGGCTTCATTGTCGTAGCCTTGTCCGCTCATGTTACACAAATACAAATTTAAATGTACAAATGGATTTATAAGCGTTTCTGTAAGAGCCCCCCCAGTCGAACATTCCGCTGGAACGAAACCCAAGAAATGCTCTTGGATGCAAGGTTCTTTCATAATTCTTTGTTCTCCTAGCTTTTATTATTTGCACGATCTAGTACTGCTTGTCTCAATGTGTTTGGTAGAATTTGCAATAGAAAAGAATTCAAATTTCCACAGTTGTCATTCCAGACAATTGTGAAATCTTGAGTGTCTGTGGATCATCAAAAAAAATTATCACTTCGATTTGCATCTACACTTTCTGTGTTATTTGGCAGATCGGATTGTAGGTCCTCTTTGAAGTACAAATATCACTATTCAACTGATTTATTGACCAACAAATTTCTTATATTTCCGAACAAAAACTCTGTGACTAGCGATTTTCATCACGTCGAGTATTGCTTGTCTCAAAGCATTTGGTATAATTTGCAATGGAAAAGAATTCAAATTTCCAGAGATATCATTCCAGACAATTCAGAAATTTTGAGTGTTTGTGGATCATTAAAGAAATTATCACTTCCATTTTCACTTACACTTCCTGAGCTTTCTGGTAAATCGAATTGTAAGAGTTCATGATTTGTTTTGAAAAATAAATATATCACCTGATTTATTGACCAAAGAATTTCTTATATTTTCAAACAAATAATCTTTGAATAGCGATTTTCATCGCTTCGTGAAAGAATCTACCGAAGACATGTTATGGCGCACCACCCTCCAGAGTAGATGAGGTGTTTGGATACTTGATTGAAACGTTAGTAGGCGTTTCAATCAAATATCCAAACACCTCACAGGCAAATAGTTTCTACAGGAATAAAACAATTTGTACCTAACAAATTTTATTTTTTCCATCTTTCTTCCCAAATCTTTCACCCAACGAAGACTGGTAGTCAAACTGTGTTTTTATTTTTCTAAGTCGTAGTTGTACTTCTCTTTCAAATAAAGGATTGATATCTAGAATCTCAGCAATTTCCCTGGCATCAACAAGAACCATCTCAAATCCTTTGTCGTTCTCCATTTCTTCAAAATTAATTTTTGCTTCGTCAATAAGTTCTACGGTTTTTGAAATATCTAATTGTTGTTTTTTTGCTACAGTATACTGATCAGATTAATTTTGCACAGAACCAAAAGCCGTAATAGAAGACAAACTGGCAAATTTGACGTTCTTGCTTTGTTTGGCTAAGCTTCTTACAGTGTTTTCGCCAAAAGCATCTGTTCTTCAGTCATTAGGAACCTCAAACAACACATGGTACACTTTTTCAGTTTGGCAACTCAGCGTACGTTAGCGCATCAATTTTACTCTCCCACCGAGTTTCACATCATGGTTTTGGAAAAAGAAGTCAAAGAAATCATATGACTCGGTGGGTCGAAACAGAAAAACAAATGATATTCCTCTTGTACTGTACTGAAAGAATGTAGATCTTTAGTACAAGAAAGAGCTGCGTCCTTCACAACTATGTTAAAAGAACGGTACAAAAAAATCACGAAGATTCAAAACGAGGATTCACTTTTGTGTTGCCCGCTCATGTTACACAAATACATTTCTAAAATTTTCTAATTGATTTACATACTTTAAATGTTCTGATTGATTTATAAGCGTATCAGTAAGAGCCTCCCCAGTCAAACATTCCACTGGAATGAAACCCAACAAATGCTCTTGGATGCTAGGTTTCTTCATCATTTTTTTTCCTCCAGATTTGGCGCTTTTCCAAAGTGGTGCCTTGTGCAGCCGCACAGACTCAGAGCCGCCACTGTTAACAAATCAACTATACCATCAGTTATAAAAAATTTAGATCATGCGTATGGAGTATCATTTGCACGATTTAGTACTACTTATCCCAATACATTTTGTGGCTTTTGCAATTGAGAAAACTTCAAGTTTCCAGAGATGTTATTCCAGACAATTCAGAAATCTTGAGTGTTTGTGGATCATCAAAACAAATTATCACTTCCATTTTCATCTACACTTTCTGAGCTTTCTGGCAGATCGGATTGTAAGATCTTACGATTTTCCTTCGAAATACAAATATCACTATTCACCTGATTTACTGACTAAAGAATTTCTTACGTTTCCAAACAAAAAATCTGTGAATAGCAATTTTCATCACCTCGAGGATCTGCCGAAGACATGCTTTCGCGTACCAGCCTCCAGAGTAGATGAGGTGTTTGGATACTTGGTTGGAACGCCTACTAACTCTTATAGGCAAATAGTATAAAACACTTTGCACCAAATAAATGTAATTTTTTTTTTCATGTTTTTGTAAAAACTTTAAACGCAACATTTAGCTCATACTAACTTCCTGGAAAAGTGAAATCCAAAGCTCCTTCAAAGATTCTTCTAATATTGCGATGTTTAGGAGATGAAAATTTCTACTTTTAAATAAATATTACTTTAATTGGTAACCCTGCATTATTTCTTTGGACATTTGAACGTGAGAACTTGCTAGACCACAAAAGCGTTCAACAAACTTATCTTGTAATTTTTATTAACATACACATCCATATACTCGTATTTGATCAACTCTTATATATATGTATGTACACAACACATATGCATGAAAATATGTCAGGTGTTCTATATGTATATACATTTTATAAGTACTGCACTGTATTTCTCTCAAAATATCGTGGGAATATAATAATCTTACGCAATACAGCATTGTTACAATGATTTTATTTATATTTTATATCATTAACTAAATATTAGATTTTAAATAAGAATTCACAGAGATGCTTTTGCATTTACTAAATACAAAATTTAAAGCAATTTATGTGCTTTAGAAAGATAAACATTTACCATGAGATGGTTTACTTGTGCATTGTAAATTAAAATTATATTTTACATTATTTAAACAAACTTGGCTGAAGGTAGGTTTATTTGCGTAAGCCCATAACCACTCGACCCTTAATTTGTATCTCAACTAGATGTTATTGAATAAACGTTAGCTAACATAGAAATAAGTGTGAATTAGGAATTTAATGAATTTTGTTAGGAATTTAGTGAAATAGGAATTTAATCTAATTGAAATAGATAAAATATTCTAATGAATCAAGAGTTGTGCTCCGGGAAGAAATGATACATGCACAGCATTTGACAATATAGTAAGAGAGATACTATGGATGAGATATGAGGATATGTTAGAAAGGAATTGGAAGAGTAATAGTTTTACAATTTAGTTGCATCATTAAGAAATAATTAGGGTCGACATTTTATGTTTGTACGGAATTTCTAATAACTGCATAATTTTTATTATGTAATTAAATTTTATTCGAATTTTGTGTTATTAAGGTAACTTCTTCTTAATTCAAATTTTGTAGAACTTTTTATATTTGAAAGTAGCTAAAAGGTGGCTGCCATGCTGTGGTCATAAGGCTCTGCCACTTGTGCGGTTCATTCTAGAGTACTAGGCCTAAACAACAAGTGGCCATAGGGAACTCTCGCCCGTGATTTTTTTTTAAATTTTAACCACAAACAAATTTTATTTTTTCCATATTTATTTCCAAAAGAAGTTTCTCATAAATGCTTTTATTGGATCAAGATACGATTTCTGCGGAGACTCGTAGTCAAACTCTCATTTTATTTTTCTTGTAGTTGTGCTTCTCTTGCAAATGAAGCATTGGTATCTAGAATCTCAGCAATTTCCCTGGCATCAACAAGAACCATCTAAAATTCTTTGTCACTCTTCATTCTTTCAAAATTAGTTTCTGCTTGATCAAGAAGTTCTACGATTTTCAAAATGTCTAATTGTTGTTTTTGCAACAGTTTGCTGATCAGATTAATTCAAAACAGAACCAAGTGTCGTAAAAGAAGACAACAGACAATTTTGAAACTCCTGACTTTTTTAGCTAAGTCATTAGAAAGCTCGAACAAGACATCAAACACTTCTTCAGTCTGGTGTCTCATCGGTGTTACCGTGTAAATTTAACTCCTTCACCGAGTTTCGCATATTTGAAGACATGGCTCGAAATACCAAAATATTGTATACTTCTTGTACTGTAATAAAAAATGTTACACTTTCAGTACAAGGAAGAGGTGCGTCCTTCACAACTATGCTAAGAGAATGAACCACGCACGGTATAAAAATGATGATTTTGTTTTCTACTCCAGCATGTTGCCCTTTCCTATTGGCTCCATTGTCGTAGCTTTTTCCCACGAATGTTACACAAAGACAGCTTTAAATGTCTTAATCTAATTGAAATAGATAAAATTCTCTAATGAATCAAGAGTTGTGTTCCGCAAAGAAATGATACATACACAGCATTTGACAATATAGTAAGAGAGAAACAATGGATGAGATATGAGGAATGTTAGAAAAGAATTGGAAGAGTAATAGATTTACAATTTAGTTGCATCAGTAAGAAATAATTAGAGTCGACATTTTAGGTTTGTATGGAATTTCCAATAACTACATAATTTTTATTAGGTAAATAAATGTTATTCGAATTTTGTATTATTAATGAAAATTCTTCTTAATTCAAATTTTGTAGAACTTTTTATATTTCAAAGTAACTAAAAGGTAGCTGCCATGCTGTGGTCGTAGGGCTCTGCCACTTGTGCGGTTCATTCTAGAGTACTAGGCCTAAACAACAAGTGGCCATAGGGAACTCTCGACCGTGATTTTTTTTAAATTTTTTAACCACAAACAAATTTTATTTTTTCCATATTTATTTCCAAAAGAAGTTTCTCATAAATGCTTTTATTGGATCAAGATACGATTTCTCCGAAGACTCGTAGTCAAACTCTGATTTTATTTTTCTAGGTTGTAGTTGTGCTTCTCTTTCAAATGAAGGATTGATATCTAGAATCTCAGCAATTTCCCTGACATCAACAAGAGCCATCTCAAATTCTTTGTCACTCCTCATTTCTTCAAAATTATTTTCTGCTTGGTCAAGAAGTTCTACGACTTTCGAAATGTCTAATTGTTGTTTTTGCAACAGTTTGCTGATCAGATTAATTCTGAACAGAACCAAGTGTCGTAGAAGAAGGCAACAGACAATTTTGAAACTCCAGACTTTGTTAGCTAAGCTTTTTTTGCAGTCATTAGAAAGCTCAAACAAGACATCATACACTTCATCAGTCTGGTATTTCATCGGAGTTACGGAGTCTGGTATTTCATCGGAGTCAGTCTGGAATTTCATCGGAGTAAATTTAACTCCTTCACCGAGTTTCACATAATAGTTTTAGTGTCAAAGAAGTCAAAGACATGGCTCGAAATAGCAAAAAATTGTATACTTCTTGTACTCTACTAAAAAAATATTACACCTTCAGTACAAGGAAGAGCTGCGTCCTTCACAACTATGCCAAGAGAATGAACTCTGCACTGTATAAAAAATGACACAAAATGATGATTTTCTGTTTTACTCCAGCATGTTGCCCTTTCATATTGGCTTCATTGTCGTAGCTTTTGCCCACGAATATTACACAAAGACAGCTTTAAATGTCTTAATCTAATTGAAATAGATAAAATTCTCTAACGAATCAACAGTTGTATTCCGCAAAGAAATGATACTTGCAGAGCATTTGACAATATAGTAGGAGAGAAACTATGTATGAGATATGAGGAATGTTACAAAGGAATTGGAAGAGTAATAGTTTTACAATTTAGTTGCATCATTAAGAAATAATTAGAGTCGACATTTTATGTATGAATGGAATTTCCAATAACTACATAATTTTTATTAGGTAATTAAATTTTATTCGAATTTTGAATCATTAAGCAAAATATTTCTTAATTCAAATTTTGTAGAAATTTTAATATTTGAAAGTATCTTAAAGGTAGGTGCCAAAGGTAGGTGCCACGCTGTGCTCTACCACTTGTGCGGTTCATTCTAGAGTAATAGGCCTAAACAACAAATGGCCATAGGGAACTCTTGTCCGTGATTTTTTTTTAAGTTTTAACCACAAACAAATTTTATTTTTTTCCATATTTATTTCCAAATCATTCTCCCAAAGAAGAAATCGCTAGATCAAGTATATGGTAGCAAAAGTATCACATAAATGCTTTTATTGGATCAAGATAAGATTTATCTGGAGAGTCGTAGTCAAACTCTCTTTTTATTTTTCTAAGTTGTAGTTGTGCTTCTCTTTCAAATGAAGGATTGATATCTAGAATCTCAGCAATTTCCCTGGCATCAACAAGAACCATCTCAAAACCTTTGTCACTCCTCATTTCTTCAAAATTAGTTTCAGCTTGGTCAAGAAGTTCTACGACTTTCGAAATGTCTAATTGTTGTTTTTGCAACAGTTTGCTGATCAGATTAATTCTGAACAGAACCAAGTATCGTAGATGAAGGCAACAGACAATTTTGAATCTCCAGACTTTTTTAGCTAAACTTTTTCTGCAGTCATTAGAAAGCTCAAACAAGACATCATACACTTCTGCAGTCTGGTATTTCATCGGAGTTACTGTGTAAATTTAACTCCTTCGCCGAGTTTCACATAATAGTTTTAGTGTCAAAGAAGTCAAAGACATGGCTCGAAATAGCAAAAAATTGTATACTTTTTGTACTCTACTAAAAAATATTACACCTTCAGTACAAGGAAGAGCTGCGTCCTTCACAACTATACTAAGAGAATGAGCTACGCACGGTATAAAAAATAACTCAAAATGATGATTTTCTTTTCTACTCCAGCATGTCACCCTTTCCTATTGGCTTCATTGTCGTAGCTTTTTCCCACGAATGTTACACGAAGATAGCTTTAAATGTCTTAATCTAATTGAAATGGATAAAATTCTCTAATGAATCAAGAGTTGTATTCCGCAAAGAAATGATACTTGCAGAGCATTTAGGGGGTAATTGTTTCGCCGAAACATATTAAATTTAAACATTCAATCCCTGTAACTGTGTAAACTGTCATCATTCACCGGCTGGAGGCTTTGGTTTGTTAAATGTATGAAATATATGGAGTTTTTGGAACACTTATTTTAATTCATTCAAATGAGGTATCCAACACTGAAACATACAAACTTCAAAATTTTTAAAAATGAGGTATATAATGAAATTCCTGGTGTAGTGAGAGTTGATTACCCCCAAAGTTGATCCGAATGTAACAAAAAGCAAACTTTGAAATCTAAGATCTAGTTAGCAAAATAGTCGAGGACGAGATGTTATTTAGCTTCACTGAATCTTATACCCCAAAAGAAAATCTGTGTTGTCTTTCAGCAGTCCATGATTTCAATTTTCCGATTTGATAAACGTTTTGCCTTTCGTGAAAGATAAGCCCATAGACATTGTCTGCAGCTACTACGATCTTTTTTTGTCCATACTACAATAATTGGAATTTCACTGATGATAACATTAAATTCGTGCCCAGCCTGGAAGAAATTTCTGACACGTGCGAAAGAAACTAGCCCCGTCAATGATTGCAAGATAGGAATTTGATAAAGAAAGTTTAACGGACACGACATGTTCATGAGTGGGAATGCGTGGATCTGATCCGCGGAAATGGCCTCCAGAGAATTGTTCCTTTATAGTTAACCAATTTGCGGTTTGAATATATAACAAACTTGTTACCTATCAATTATGAACAACCAGTTTTAAATATTTATATTAAACACATTTAAGATGCTTTTATCTATTTTAAATATTTTTTGAATGTTTATGGAAATCATAAAAATTATGTAAAAATATTTTATGTTAAAAGTCGTTAATTTAAAATCGTGTCAAATATATCGTAACTAATGAACATTTTATAGAACTTTCAATACATTGAGTGTTAGTTTAATGATATTATTGTAATATTTTTAATATTAAATTTTTTTATATATATTTTATATTCATTTAATAGATTTATGTAAAGTAAATAAAAATAAAATG